>JAFIRS010001960.1:0-268637 GCA_018342105.1 Gonioctena quinquepunctata | reverse complement strand
AACAAGGTGAAATACCTGAATCTGCATGAAAAAATCCCTAGATCTGGGGAAAAGTCCAATCTTCTATGTGGAATAAGGTAAAAAGTCATATTAAATCAGGTTAACCACAAAAATACAATAGATATAGGAATAATCCAGGGTAATATAGACCTCAAGCATGTGAAAATGGGTGTTCCCCAAGGATCTGATTTGTGGTTAGGGGTGAATATTCAAATGATAGTAGATAAAGTCCTCCTTGTCGAAACATTATGAACTAATGTAAACAACCAGAGTGATTCAAAACGTTGGGAACCTGATGATGGCCTAATAAAGGTTGAACTGAAGATGAATCGAAACGTCGAGAACACGATGAAGATTCGAAACGTCGAGAACCTGATGATGGTCTAATAAAGGTTGAACTGAAGATGAATCGTAATGTCGAGAACACGATGAAAATTCGAAACGTCGAGAACCTGATGATGGTCTCATAAAGGTTGAACTGAAAAAATGAATCGAAACTTCGAGAACCCGATGAAGATTCAAAACGTCGAGAACCTGATGATGGTCTCATAAAGGTTGAACTGAAGATGAATCGAAACGTCGAGAACCCGATGAAGATTCGAAACGTCGAGAACCTGATGATGGTCTCATAAAGATCGAAACAGGTAAAAGGTCGCAAAATGACCACGTTGGACCTTAGATTTTCTTATGGGGATTTACATGGGAAAAAGTGCCAAATTGAGCCCGGAGCCCCATAGCTATATCTACTAGCATGTTTTTGATATAGCTATATACGAGATGTAGCACAAAATGAAAGGAAAGAACTGAATAAGAAGAAGCTATCAAAAATTATCCTTTTTTTCACACCAATAATATTATACCAATAAATTATGTAAAATCTTTTTTTTATTTATAGCGTGTATCAAAAAGTACTAGTACCTTAAAAATTGACGAAAAATCAACTTCATTAGTATACCTCTGATATTTTGAATCTGAGTTGTCCATTGGATGACAATTAAATATTCCCAATGGTTTTTTATGAGTGCGCGCGCGGGGGTAATGAATTTAGGAGTCTTGTCTAACCGACAAGACGAATCTCCAAGCTAAGGTCTGAGTCTCAATAGATTGCAGCATGGAAACAGCTCTACCAGGTGCAACACCTTGCCAGGTACGCGACTCGTCTACAGACAACTCCGAGTTCCACTATCGAAAGCGATGACAAGAAAGGAAAAAACCGATTTTCTTCACTAACGAAAAACTTAACATTTCTTTTCGATAGCCCATTACAGGTTTCTCGATAGGCACCAACTTTTATCAAGAATAAATTTCATACTTCTTGGTACGACACGCTATATTCATGGCATTCACATTTAAATCCCCCAATATTTTTACTTTGTGCCAAAATATTTTTTAGGCACTAAATACTTGTAAATTGTTTGTTAGTTTGACTTCAAAACTGCAAGGGAGAAGTGAATTGTGATTGTCCCAATCATACCTACCCATTCTCTTGAAATTATAATCAAAGAATAAAACCAAATTATCTTTGGAATAAAATATTTTATCATGTGAAATACTGCATACAATTTAGTTCATGTCAAATAAATAATTCAGAGAATGGGGAAGTGAACTTCACAACAGCCACTAAAAATTATTCTTTTAAATAAGCCTTTCTTTCCGAAACCTTACGGATATTGGGTTCAGAAATTCCTCATAATTTCAGTTGAACTCCACTATTTAATTCGATCTCAAGTACACCCATCTTCAGAAAGTTCTCATGGTAAAAGTCAGTATGTTTCAGTTAATAGAGGTATACATTTCACTGAAACTCCTCCCGTCATGGCAGCGGTTTTACTGCGCATGCCCATGTGTGTACCATGCGGTACAGTAGGGCTCGTTCCAGCAAAACGGTATTGGCCTTCTAGTTCTATGAGTTCTGTGGATAGCCCTCCAAAGGATAAAAAAGGCAATATTCAAACAAGTTTTTCACTTACTTGAAATGGTTTGAATTTTTATATTATTCAGTAGCACAAAGACAACATTTACTTCATTGCACAAATAGAAGCATCACGATTAATTAATTGGACATAAATTCACTCTCTCGTTATTCTTGGTATTTCTCTTCATAGCAAAGTTAGACGTTACTAATATTTTCGTTATCCTTCTAATTTTGTCTTTTTGAATTTTTATAATATATATATATATATATATATATATATATATATATATATATCTCATTATGGGATTCGTGGATCTGCTCTTGATGTTTTGGGAGATTATTTATCAAACAGAAAGCAGAAGGTAAAAGTAGAAAATGGACTGAGCGAGCCATTAGAAATTACAACTGGGGTACCACAGGGAACTGTTTTGGGACCGATACTCTGCTTAATATATATAAACAGCATTAGTCGGATAAAAGCAAATCTCTCTGATAAGCTTATTTCATACGCGGATGATACAGCAATTATATTTACAGGCAAAAATTGGAACCAAACATATAATAATGGAGAGGCGGGATTGAAAAACATAAGTTTATGGCTAAACAACAGTCTTCTGAGTCTGAACGTAACGAAAACCAAATTTATTTCCCTCACACTAGATGAAAGAGATCAACCACAAAACAATGCTTTAAAAATACACTCTCCAAGAGGTTCGACAGAAATACCCTGTACTTGCCCAACAATTGAGAAAGTTAAAAAAATAAACTATCTTGGTGTAATACTTGACCAACACATGAGGTGGGATGAACACGTAATATATGCCATGAAAAGGCTAAGGAAATTACTTGCAAATTTAACACATTGAGAGAAATTTTGAATAGAAGAAACATGTGCATTTTATACCACTCACTAGCAGAATCGGTCATACAGTACTGCATTACTGTTTGGGGGGATGTTAGACAATGTGTTGCTCAGCCTCCAGGCTGTACAAAACACTATTATAAAAATAATATTTGAAAAACATAGATTATTCTCGAGTGAACAACTATATAAAGAAACTAAACTTCTTAATGTAAGAAGTCTATATTCACTACAATGTTTGATGTGGATATTCCATAGAAAGACCAGATATGATGGAAAAAAAAGTCAATACTAGATTTGCAGAAAACTTAGGTTCAAATCTACCGTTATATAAAAAAAAATATCTTTCTGGGCCAAATTTAATGATCCCCCACCAAAAATTATTATAAGAAAATAAAAAAGTAAAGCATAAATATTTTATAAGCCAAAACAGAATCTCATTTTGAGTATTTTCTGAAAAAAAAAAAAAAAAAGTTGCTTTTTCCGTTGAAAAAAAGGGCCCGATTACACGCCGTCCACTGATACCTCCCCAAACATTCAGTGACCAACGTTGTTGGTGATTGACATATCTGTGTAGAACTCGCACAGTGCGAACGTATGTCAGCCATCTCCCGTTAAAAATCGCTCAAAACTTGTGGAAATATGTGCTCATTCTATTGTGAAAAGTGAGAAAACTTAGGTTTGAATCGAGAGTAAGTGAAATATCATTGTGGAATTTTCACAACTGCCCCTAAAACTCCAAGAAAACACAATCATCATCATGCCCCTCACAAGAGAACAACAGAATGAAATCAGAAATGTCGCCGACGTGGTAATAAAGTAACTGTGTAAAGAGCAATCTTTTGTTAACATGCTGGTCGAGAAAGTATCAGCCGCCGTGGTGGCACTTCTAAACGAGAAACTGAACAATCTCGAAAAAACTGTGACCGATTTAAAAACCGAAATTGTTGAAATAAAGAGCAGCCATGAAAAGAAGATAACGGAATTAGAAAAACATATAAATGACCTGGGCAAAAAAATGGTATCTTTTTACACCCAACAGAAATCATCACTGAACTGAACGAAATGAGACGTCGTGAAAAAAACATCCTAATTTTTGGAATCCCCGAAAACGAACCCAATCTCGATAACTTCATACAGGATGCATTCAGCTCGGTCGATCCCATGATGGTAATGGACAGCCTACATTTCAGTAGGATAGGCAGATTACCTCCAAATGATCCCAACAAATGTCGTCCTGTCAAAGTCGAATTACCTGGTACTACCCACGTCTTGTCCTTGCTCAAGAGAAACAAAAAACTACAAGCTAACAGGAAATATCAGGACATCTTTTTCGTGCAGATCAGACTGTTAAACAACGCGAGCATTTTTGAAAACTCGTCAAGAACTCAACGAGAGAGCGCAACGGCGAAACAAATTTAGTCATTAAATACAAGAATGGACTTCCCACAATTTGTTCAAAAAATGCTTGAATACATCCAGTAGCTCCTCAAAATCTCAAGATACTTTAGTAATATGTTATCAAAACTGCCGTGGCCTCAATACGAAGACTCATACTTTTTTAAAAAGCGTTTGTGAAAATAACCATAACGTAATTGCCACTACTGAAAGTTGGCTCTGTAGTGACGCTGTCAATAATAGTGAACTTTTTCCAGGTAACTACTCCGTATA
Source organism: Gonioctena quinquepunctata (assembly GCA_018342105.1). Taxonomy (NCBI): domain Eukaryota; kingdom Metazoa; phylum Arthropoda; class Insecta; order Coleoptera; family Chrysomelidae; genus Gonioctena; species Gonioctena quinquepunctata. The sequence goes on along the minus strand of JAFIRS010001960.1, from coordinate 264,189 downwards.
TCGCAAAGACCGCAGTTACGGATCGCGTGGAGGTGGTGTACTTCTGGCGGTAGACAAGGACCTCTTCAACTCAGAGGAGTTTCCGTTAACGTGTTCAATAGAAAAAATTGATATATTAGGAGTTGACATTTTTAGAAAACGCACCACATCAGTTATTATTCTCGTAGTATACATACCACCGAGTATCTCTTATGATGAATACGATGAATTATTCGAATTTTTCGAGAACTTCCAAGAAAATCATAAAACCATCATTATTGGAGATTTTAATATAATTGAGCTACATGATCCTGAGAATCCTGATCAACACTCTAATCTTGTCTCACGTCTCAACGCATTTCTGAATTATTGCGATTCTACTCAACATAATAAAATTTGTAATGCCAATAATCGGATACTCGATTTAGTTATCGCCCCAAGTGATTATGCCCTTGAAGTTTCACGAGACGAAAATACACTGGTACCCATTGACGTGCATCATCCAGGACTCCTAGTAAACATTCTTCTTGAATGTGAGAAAATTCCAGCTTTCACATCAAATTTGCAACGGTTCAACTTCAAGAAAGCAAATATCCGAAAACTGTCACAACTGTTTAGTGAAGTGAATTGGTGCGACTTACCTAATTTCCCAGATGTAAATTCAGCATCCCTCTTTTTCAACAATACCATTCAACGTATTTTTGAACAATGTGTTCCCTTAAAAAATGTCGGTCAGTCAAATACCCAGTTTGGTTCACAAGAGATATTATTACTAAAATGAAAGTGAAAAATCATTATCTAAAATGTACAGAAAACGTAGATATCTATTTTACCTAGAACGCCTGAGGAATGCCCGACGTACTCTTAAATCAGCAATAAATAGTGCTTACACTCTGTTCGTGAAAAATGCCGAAAAAGATTTGAAAGTACACCCCCAGAATTTTTGGAACTACATCAATTCAAAAATGAATAAATCACGTATACCTGGTAGAATGCTTTACGAAAATCTAAACTTCTCAACACCTAACACCATTGTCAACGCATTTGCGAAATACTTTGAAAGTATTTATTTACCCTCTACTACCTCGGATCATAACGACTCTAATGATGAAGAACACTTAAGCAATAGTCTCAACTTTTTCAATATAAATTATATTTCCATCGAGCAAATATATAATGCGGCAAAACAATTGAAGAATAAATTCACCTGTGGACCCGACAATATACCAATCAAATTTGTGAAAGACCATATTGAGCTACTTATTGAACCTATTCACATTATTTTCAACATAATCATCAAAACTAAAACTTTTCCCCAGCTATGGAAAATTTCTCGTGTATGTCCGGTATTCAAAGCTGGAAAACAGACCGAAATTATAAACTACCGACCTATTGTCCTAATCTCAGTATTCTCCAAGCTGTTTGAGATAATCCTTGGCGACCTTATGTATGCACATGTGAGAAATTTGATCTCAGACTCTCAGCACGGATTTGTTAAAGCCCGCTCTACCTCCACTAATCTTTGTACTTTTACTCATTTTGTTTCCGAGACTCTCGACTCTAGAGATCAAGTTGATGTTGTTTATACAGATTTTAGTAAGGCTTTCGACCGGGTTTCACATGAACTGTTATAAGGCTGGACTACGGGGTGTTGTGAATTAACACACCACACCTGTAATACCAGACATAATTCGTTAGGTTGGAAAAACAGTATTAAGAGCAATCGACTGTCTGAAGAAGGTCGATACTGAAACTAGGTCTGGAGCGGCTCAGAACTGAGTTCATTTCTCTTAAATACCGGAATATGGGCTGTTTATTCAGGAAATACTACCGTTCAGAAAGATTCGAGAAGTTATTCATAAAAGAAGATAAATAAAAGAATGCACTCATAAAATGTTAAGAATGTACATATATATATTTAATAAAAAATTACACAATTCTCTCAATCGTCTATGGACGAATGATAAGCAACAATCTTCATACAATGAAAACTAATGTAGCGTATTGGCAGATAATTCTGCAGTGAGCTACACAATAGGAATAATTTTACTAAAAGAACAATCTTGAAATTCAATTGCCACAAACGGCTAGAAATAATTCTCTTTTGAGATCTTTGTAATCCTGCAAACTATGGAGATACTTTTCAGACATATACACATTTCCAAAGGTTGGGTTTTGCCATAAACATAAATATAGAAAAACTTACATATATCCCCTTGTTTCACACTTATTCACTCGAGTAGGTTTTTACACGACAATTAGTCTTAAATGTATTAGTAGGTCGATTAGTTCCGCGTCAATTGGTTATTATATTTTAATTCGTCCGATATAGTAGTAATCGCTTAATACGGCTATGGCTTTTCTGAGAGATCGTGAACTATGGAATTGCTGACTCCCGTTGTATTATCTCTGTTATGGAAGCGTTGACAAAATAGACAATTTGTGGAAAACTATACTGTTCACTCGTGTTTTTACTAAGAGCTTCAATACTTGATTTGAATTGGCTGAGTTTCTATGTTTGCTGGAGTTCACTACACTGATTTGGAAACTCTCATTATTACTGTACGATACTGTAGTTCGACTGACTTTTTAACCTCACTTTTGATAGTGACATATTCTCTGGTTCACTGTGGAACCCCGACTGATTATTTTGATCTCGAATTCGCGTTTTTATATGATCTTCAACACGGAAGCTAGGGGCGGGACTTAGGTTGTTGTGGGCAGATAACGAGGTGACTCGTAAAACTGATAAGAGCCTTGTCTTGCTGGATATATTTATGACTAACCCGCGTTTGCTTATCTCTGTTATAATTGGATACCCTTTTACTGAATGACAGGTATTTATGATGGCTGTCGGGTAGTCGCTGAATTAATGACCAACCAGTGTGTTTATGAATTTCAGAGGTGTCTAGTCCCGGTGATTCACGAGTCGTTATCGCTTCTTTTAACTGCTCTGTGTTTATCGACTTTGGACGTGTGTCAAATTTACGACGTTGTTTGGTAGTTATTAAAACTGACTTCCTTATCTCGCTGTGAATGTACCAAGTAGCAATCAATAATCTTTGTTTACTCTCCTAGATGAATTATTTATGCGTCCGGTCTACAAGGGGTACTTCTGGATAATTATTTTTAAATGCATTTTAATTGTCTTCCAATAACAACGTATGGTTTTACGAGCGTATGCTTATCAGCTGTTTCAGTCTAGCAGGTGGTCCCTATTGACCTTTTCTGTTTATCAAGTTTTTATTTAAAACTATTACGTTGTTTTGCATCGTAGAAAGTTTCTCTATAATTACGTGGCTTAACACTCGACCAACCTCTACAAAAAAGCTTTGACAAACTCAAATCTTTTTTCAAATAACATCTCTTTCACCAACAATAAGCAAAAATGTTTTAACTTTCTGAAGTGTAATCCTATTCTAGCGACAAATTTTATAAGTCTTACTTTGACAATTACAATAGACTACTGTTTACATCTTCTAGAGGATAATTATACTCTATTACCAAAGTTATTATCCTTACTTCTCAGTACTTAATACTATTAATACCTAAAAATAACATGCAAATAATCATGCAAACACACAATAAAGTCTCTTTCTTCTATGGGGTAATTTCCATACGGCAAGGGTATGTACTCGCCTTCTTCAACGAGGGGATTCTCTTACTTCTGTTCCGGTGGGCATCAATTTAACTCTATCCGTTGAATCCTCTGGGAATTTTTCCTGCTACGCCGCTGGTTTGCTAAGGGTACGTATCAGCGGTACGGGATGATTTGTTCCTTATCTATCTTCTCTAACCATCTGGCTTTTTGGGTTTGTAAGGTCTTCCATACGATTTCGAGTCAGTGATCCGTGATAATTAGTCTGTATCGGAGCTAGACAGATAATACAGCCTGTGTTTTCTGGTTCGGTGACAAGTGCATTCATTGGCATAATGTCGTAAATGGTATTTGGTTTCGGTGGTCAAACAGTGGTAATTCATTCGTTTAAAAAATCTTCGTTCCTGGGACTCCTATTTGTGCGGTACCAATAACACAGGTGATTTGTTTTGTGAATAGTGTCCACTGAATTCTGTGCGGAGTGCTTGAAATCAAACCATACTGTGAATTCGCAATGCTCTAGGAATCTGCTGGTCTCATCATTTCGCTTCGCACGCTGCATTGTCCACTGCTATTCCTTCCAGAGACAATTCTTGAGTTGAAGGCAATAATAGTCCACGATATTCCTATCAAAACCCTCCATATATACGCGGTTAGTAATATTTATCATTATTTTTACTTAGGTACTGTACAATTTTAAACGTCGCGAATATTCTACAAATCCGTAAACACATTTTCCGAAACTCGTGATTATATTAGTTATCTTTATTATGTAACTCGGCGATTCGATATTCTATAACTGTTTCTATTTGCATTAATTTTCATAACATATCACGTTTTTGTTTTTTATAGCCTGTAATCCGTACAGTGTTTCATTTCAGTTCTATCGACCATTCTTCGTTTTTTCTATGACCTGTAATGAACTATATCCGTCTCAAAATAGCTTTGCTTGAATTTTCCGGGGAATTTACTGTCATTATTTTACATCAAAACACTTGATAAAATTGTCCCTGTTCGCGTTTCACGTTTTGAGTTGATTCCCTTATATATTTTTTGCAGTTTCTTCCCGTACTATAATGCAATTAATTTAATTCCGTTTTTTTTTCAAAGTATCGAGGCATTTCGTATTTTTCCTTCATTCCAATTTTTTACAAGTCCATCGTAGCTATAAATATGCTCTGACAAATTAACCTTCAGGGATTTTTTTCAATTTTTCTGCGTCTTTTGCAGGCTGCTAAAACTATAATAATTACATACTATATATACGTTCCTACATTCTGGTGCATACTGAAAATTTTCTTGTTTACTGATATCTAACTGATTGAACCAAATTTTTCATGGGTTTCATTTGAACAGTGCCGCGTGTCATGGGTTTGGTAAGGGGGAATTTATTGTCAGATATGCTTTCTTCAATTTTCGTTGGACATTTCACTTGGCTGACATTTTTCTATATTTTCGGCATTAACTATTGGTAATTCATCTGGCATATTTTCTTGAGTTTGAACTAAAACTTGATCTAATTTTACCTCATTTTCTTGTGTCGCTTGTCGACGGCTTTCATTCATGTACTTGTTGAATCGATTGCAGGTATTATTTGATTTTTGTTTCTCCACTGGTTGGAGTTCAAAATTAACGTGCGATGTCTTTGTTAAATTAGATTTTCCTTCTTGTCTGGCTAAAGTTCTAATTCTTTCCACTTCGGGGTTCATTTCTTTCTTTACTTTCGTATCCATATCAAAATCTTCTCCTATGCTTCGTTTTCTCGGGGTTAAAAATCCATTTCCTGCAATACTCAGTAATTTCGTATCTTCGGAGTTCACTATACTTTTTGCTTGAACTTTACATACATTCAAAAATCTGGGCGGTAGAAATTTGTTTTTAAACACGAAATTCTCATCCTTGTGATTTACGACTGTAGAAAAAGTCTTATCTTTGGCGACCGTCATTCCTAGGTGCTTGGCAGATTCCAACTTCCTGGTGGATAGAGCATCTCTCTTGGGTGATTCATATCTATCACTTAAACTATCTTCCAATGATTTAATATTCTCCTCATCGATCATCTTCCCTCGATTTCGTGATGCATTAACTGTTGCAATTTCCGTTCTCCCTGAATATGTCTGGCTACTTTCGGGAATATTTTCACTTTCAAAAGCTTTCATACCAATTTTTCCCATTTTCTGACTATAATTTCCTTCATTCTCGCTGTAGTGCTGTATGGGCAATGTTCCGTTACATCTCTCCGTTCCTTCAGGCAGGAAATGCTCGTACCTATACGTATGCATTCCCACTTGTCGACTGTCACGTGTGACTATCGGTCCTAATGTACAGGGTGCGTCGGTGTTTCCATTTTCCATATGTGGCACTTTTCTACCCTCATCTCTTCTCTCTTGTTGCTCGTTTAAACGCATGTTTCGCTTTCTCTTTTTCCAGACGATTTTCCACATTCTTCAATTGCAACTATTTCTTTGCAGACTAGCGTCTCCTTTAAATCACCAGTCGCTGACATCTTTGAAACTGTTTTTCCTAAACCTGGTGTCACAATTAAATCACCGGTACCTGATATCTCTATTTGATTTGAAGTTGTACGTCTCGTTTCATGGCATGAAAATCTGTTGATAAATACTTCGCGGATTGCTTTGGGCGCGCTTTCCTTCTTCAATCCTAATTTTTCTCCAGAATTCATCCAATCGTTCATCCTGATCGTGACATCTCTCAATCGTTTTTCTACTTCTTCAACTCTATTTTGCAACTTCCTCTGTTCGTCATCCCGATTCGTTTGGCATATGTGTTGGATTTTCTTCTTCAACTCGATAATTTCCCCTGATAAATACATTTGATTTTCTCTCCAATCAATTTGCACGTTATATTTTCGTAAAAAATCTAATCCCAGTGTTATTTCAGTACTACGATGATCATTTTTAACTATTAGGAATTCATGTTCAATAATTTTTCTTTCCTTTACTTTGATTGGCAATATAACCGAGCCAATATGATGAGTGAAATTTCCTTGTCTATTTCTGAGGTGATACGGCAAATCAAAATTTAATTTCATACCTCTAACAATATTTATATGAACCACTGACACTTGGAATCTCCGATCTATGGATATATGCCTCAAAATTCCTGCTACTTCCAAACTAATTACTTTTTTGTTTTCCTCTTGCCTCTCATATTTAAATATTTTCCTTAGGCTTGTTGAAAGCTCCATTCCATTTAAATTCCTGTTAATTTTGCCTTTTTTCCATACTTTTTCCATTTTCTGTCATTTCCATAACTATTTCCTGTTTGCTTTCTATAATTTATTCTCCTAAAATTTTGATAACCATTTCCTGTATGTCCTCGTTCATTCCTGCTCCCCTGAGATCGAAATCTATTCTCTTTCGAATTGTTAGAAAATTCTTTTCTGTTTATTTATTTTTCCATATTTTTGGAATCGTTGTTCATTAGCCTAGTTGGAAAAACCTTTTCCTGAATCATTTAATCTCTTATTTTGAAAACTATTTCTATTTGGACATCTATATGACATATGTCCGAATTCTTGACATGTTAGGCATACGCAATTTTTCATATAACAATCTCCTGCTGTGTGACCTTTTCTGTTACAATGTGTGCACAATATTATATTCGCATTGAAAGTTCTAAAATTCATATTCGGTGTATTCGTAATTTGCTCAATTAATTCTTCTTTTTCTGCTAATTTTATGGCTTCTTCTAAACTGACAGGACTTTCAGATAAAACTTTTTTTCTAACAGGATCTAACAATCCCATGGCAAATTGAACCAAAATATCCTGCTCGAATTTTTGCTCTAATACATTGACAATTCTATTATTTCCTGTGAGGTGCCTTATCTTTGATGCACATATTTTTAATCTTATGAAAAAATTCCTAACTGATTCATTCGTTTTCTGATAACAATTCAAAAATTTTTTTTGTGCTTCTCCAGGTAATTTCAATTTGCTAAACTGCTTCAATAATTCCTTTTTAATTAATTGCCAGTTGTCGGTATTTTGTAAGCTATATTCTGCTTCAATAAATAATCTAGCGATGCCTTTCAGTTTTAATCTAACTATAGAACTTATTTGACTGTCTGTCCATTTTGCTACAGCTGCCAAATTCTCAATTTCACGAATAAAATCTTTGATTTCTGTTGTACCATTATAAAAAGGTATATTATCCAAAGTGATAGTAATTGCCGGCTCATACCTAACCCACGGCACTGTTGTCTGAGTTTCCATGATTTAATTATTTCAATAAAAATCTCCATTGATTGCAAGAAAAAATTTCAATTGCCTTTTCGAATATTTCCTGAGTTTTTGATCGGTATAAACGCTATATATATTTATTTTCTCAATATCGTGTTTGCAAAATAACAACGATATTATACTAAACTATTTTCACAATTTTTCTACTAGTTCACTTCTATTCAGTTTAGTCTTTTTTTCCACTGACACTTATTTGTAAAAATAAAAAATAAAATATTTATTAAAAAAAAATTTCAAATTAAATTTTTGTTTGACACTTTTTTTCTGTGGAAAATATCATATATGCGTTAATGTACTTCCTCAATTAATACTCGCACACCTGACATCAATGTTATAAGGCTGGACTACGGGGTGTTGTGAATTAACACACCACACCTGTAATACCAGACATAATTCGTTAGGTTGGAAAAACAGTATCAAGAGCAATCGACTGTCTGAAGAAGGTCGATACTGAAACTAGGTCTGGAGCGGCTCAGAACTGAGTTCATTTCTCTTAAATACCGGAACATGGGCTGTTTATTCAGGAAATACTACCGTTCAGAAAGATTCGAGAAGTTATTCATAAAAGAAGATAAATAAAAGAATGCACTCATAAAATGTTAAGAATGTACATATATATTTAATAAAAAATTACACAATTCTCTCAATCGTCTATGGACGAATGATAAGCAACAATCTTCATACAATGAAAACTAATGTAGCGTATTGGCAGATAATTCTGCAGTGGGCTACACAATAGGAATAATTTTACTAAAAGAACAATCTTGAAATTCAATTGCCACAAACGGCTAGAAATAATTCTCTTTTGAGATCTTTGTAATCCTGCAAACTATGGAGATACTTTTCAGACATATACACATTTCCAAAGGTTGGGTTTTGCCATAAACATAAATATAGAAAAACTTACATATCTCCCCTTGTTTCACACTTATTCACTCGAGTAGGTTTTTACACGACAATTAGTCTTAAATGTATTAGTAGGTCGATTAGTTCCGCGTCAATTGGTTATTATATTTTAATTCGTCCGATATAGTAGTAATCGCTTAATACGGCTATGGCTTTTCTGAGAGATCGTGAACTATGGAATTGCTGACTCCCGTTGTATTATCTCTGTTCTGGAAGCGTTGACAAAATAGATAATTTGTGGAAAACTATACTGTTCACTCGTGTTTTTACTAAGAGCTTCAATACTTGATTTGAATTGGCTGAGTTTCTATGTTTGCTGGAGTTCACTACACTGATTTGGAAACTCTCATTATTACTGTACGATACTGTAGTTCGACTGACTTTTTAACCTCACTTTTGATAGTGACATATTCTCTGGTTCACTGTGGAACCCCGACTGATTATTTTGATCTCGAATTCGCGTTTTTATATGATCTTCAACACGGAAGCTAGGGGCGGGACTTAGGTTGTTGTGGGCAGATAACGAGGTGACTCGTAAAACTGATAGGGGCCTTGTCTTGCTGGATATATTTATGACTAACCCGCGTTTGCTTATCTCTGTTATAATTGGATACCCTTTTACTGAATGACAGGTATTTATGATGGCTGTCGGGTAGTCGCTGAATTAATGACCAACCAGTGTGTTTATGAATTTCAGAGGTGTCTAGTCTCGGTGATTCACGAGTCGTTATCGCTTCTTTTAACTGCTCTGTGTTTATCGACTTTGGACGTGTGTCAAATTTACGACGTTGTTTGGTAGTTATTGAAACTGACTTCCTTATCTCGCTGTGAATGTACCAAGTAGCAATCAATAATCTTTGTTTACTCTCCTAGATGAATTATTTATGCGTCCGGTCTACAAGGGGTACTTCTGGATAATTATTTTTAAATGCATTTTAATTGTCTTCCAATAACAACGTATGGTTTTACCAGCGTATGCTTATCAGCTGTTTCAGTCTAGCAGGTGGTCCCTATTGACCTTTTCTGTTTATCAAGTTTTTATTTAAAACTATTACGTTGTTTTGCATCGTAGAAAGTTTCTCTATAATTACGTGGCTTAACAGAACAATTGCTAAGAAAGCTACCGTACTTTGGCTTCTCACCTGATATTCAGCAGCTTCTAAAATCTCATTTATCAAATAGAAATCTATTTGTCGAATATGAAGGAGTCAAATCATCGACATTTGTTGCTACTTCGGGTGTTCCTCAGGGTTCTAACCTAGGACCTCTTCTATTCCTTCTGTTTATTAATAACATAACACACTGCATTAATTCCCATACATTATTATATGCAGACGACATGAAAATCTTTAGGAAAGTAGATAATCCATCAGACTGCAACTTACTACAGGAGGATATAAAAAATCTCTGTATTTGGTGTGAGAAAAACAAACTAGGATTAAATATTAATAAATGCAAAGTTATGTCATTCACTCGGAAACAAATTCCAGTTCAATTTAACTATCAAATCAACAACTCTGACTTAACTCGTATTTTTGAATTTAAAGACCTTGGCATTACATTTGATCCTAAGTTAACGTTTTCGAAACACATTGATAATACCATCTCAAGTGCCACCAGGTCATTGGTATTCCTGATAAGGAACTGCAAGGAATTCACCTCAATAGACACTCTACGTACTTTGTACTATTCTCATGTTAGAAGTAAGCTCGAATACTGTAGCCCAGTGTGGAATCCCAATCACTTGAAATTCATCTCAAATATTGAAAGTATCCAAAAGAAATTTCTAAAATTCTGCTACCTGAAAAAACACGGAATCTATCCTGAAAGAGGATACAACTACAACTTGCTTCTCGAAGAATTTGATCTGTGCTCGTTAAGAAAGCACCGTGAAAAAGGCAACTTGATATTTATGTATAAAATTGTCAATAACCTAGTAGACTCATCAATCTTACTATCTTTTTTTAATTTCAATGTTCCGCGTGTGACATCTAGATCTCGACTACCATTCAACATTGGGGTTCCGCACACGCTTCATCATTTTCACTGTCCCATCTCGACAATGTGTCGAAGCTATAATAACTCAAGCAACGTAGATATTTTTTTTTTTTCGAGCCTATCAAATTTCAAACATACAATAAATCGCCTATTACCAAACTAATTAATGGTTTAGATATAGTTTTATGTTTTATCTTTGCTATTCGAATTTTCTTTTCTCTTAATTTTTCTTTTTGTTATTCCTACCTAATTATGAAATCATGTTCGCAATAGACATTATGTACACCTGTAATTGGGTTTTCGAACCTGCTGGATGTATTCAATAAATAAATAAATAAATAAATATCTAACAAAATAAGGATTTTCAGTTGCATGATGGTGCATATTATGCCGATTTACATGGCCATTGTTGTGAAACGTGGCTTCGTCCGAAAATAGAACATACTCAAAAAAATCAGGTTCTTGGTTGATTTTATCTACACTCAATTGGCAGAACCAGATTCGCTTTGAAAAATCTTTTTCAGTCAGCTCCTGCATTAACTGCATATGATATGGATGGTAATTGCATTTTTTCACCAAACGAGAAACACCACTTTGAGATATTCCCAACTCCCTACTGAAAATACGTGTAGGTACTCACATGGGGATTCTCGATAATATGCAATGCAATATCAAGAGTATTTTCATCATTCGTTACAGGACAAGCACGATCAAACTTTTTGTGAAATACTTTTCCGGTTTCCTCAAATCTTGTTTTGAGGTCTCGAAATGCTCGCTGGTCTGGATGTCTTCTCTCAGGAAACTTTTGTTCGTATAATCTAGATGCCAGTAAGCAATTGCCATCACTTTCCCCCAAAGCATACACCATTTTAACCATGTCCTCTGAATGATAATTCATAATGACACAATATTTTTAACACAACTGGATTGTAGTTTGACAGGTACCTCTATTTACAAATTCCGATAGTAATTTTTTCAGCGGTAGTCATGGATAACTAAACTAGAAAAAATAGTTATATTTGAACATTTCTTTTGCTATGCTAGTTATCCATGAGTTGCCAAGAATACTTTTGAAGATGGAAAAAAATAATTGAAACATCATTCAGTATCAGTATTTTCTATGAACAAACATGTAGATAAAAAAATCTATAGAATTGTTGATTTGATATTGACCAATTCCTTTAAACCAGAATATCTCGGAAACGAGTTGTTTTAGGTACATGACATAGGGAAGGAAAAGTGTAGAGTTATCAAAAAAGAGTTAATTCAAATGAAAATATACAGGGTGTTTCATTTGAAAAAATCAAAATACCGAGGTTTGAAAATGGCTAAGTTTGTGTTGTTGTATCGAACATCCTGTACAATTCATTCAAAATTCTTGATATTCTCAATGAACATCATCATATCGACCAACGATTTCACAATTATCTTTACTGAATATTTCGAAATGTGACAAAGGTAATTTTTCGAAAAGAAGTCTACAAAATAGATTTCTTCAGAATAACTCGGCAACGCCACAACATAATTCAAAATTGAAAATATCGTTGAGCAGCCAATGGAACAGCCGATCGGAATATATGAAAATATACCGGGTGTTTTATTTGAAAAAGAACAACTTTGGTTAGCCACGTGTCATGATCCATGATTACAGATTAATCCGCATTTCTGAAGGGGCTACACAATATTATTTACTATGAACTCAATAGCGAGAAAAACCAATTCACTAGGAGAGATGAAAAAATAATAGAATTTCCTCCGCATGAAAGAGCTGATAAGCATACGCTCGTTAAACCATACGTTGTTAGTGGAAGACAATTAAAATGCACTTAAAAATAATTATCAAGAAGTAACCCTTGTACACCGGATTCATAAATAACTCATCTAGGAGGGTAAACAAAGATTATTGATTGCCACTTGTTACATTCACAGCCAGATAACCAAATCAGTTTCAATAACAACCGAATAGTGAACAAACTCGTGAATTCTAAGAAGGTCGACAATCCGAGACCTCATAAAAACCCTTTGGTCATTATATCGGCGGAATCAGCTAGACCATCATAAATATATGGCATTCATTGAAAATTCAACGCAATAATATCATAGATAAGAACCCGAGATTTATTCATGAGTGCATCAGCAAAACAGAACCATTATATTTTTTACGAGCATAATTCATATCGACTCGAAAAACCAATTAACGGCAAACAAAAACAATGTCATTAAATAAACCACGTCTACTGACTACAGTCTGAAGATCTCATAAAAGCGCGAGTTTGATATCAAAAAATCAGTCGGGGTTCAACAGTGAACCAAAGAATATGTCACTCTCAAAAGTGAGGTTAAAAAGTCAGTCGAATCCCAGTATCGTACAATAATGATGAGAGTTTCCTATCAGTGTAGTGAACTTCAGAAAACATCAAACTAAGCAACTGCAAACTAAATTCAAATCAAGTATTGAAGCTCCAAAAATTGCCTAGTTTTGTCAACACTTCCCGAATCGAGATAAATCCAGGGAAAACCGCAACTCCATAATTCATGATCTCTTAGAAAAAACCATAGCCATATTACGCGATACTAATATAACGGGCGAATAAAATAAAATAACCAATTGACGCGGGAGAAATCGAAATAATAATAAAATCAAAACAAATTGTCGTTTAAAACTACTCCAGTGAATAAGTGTTAAACAGGGTGAGTCTAATGTTTGTTTTTCTGTATTTATGTTTATGGCAAACCCAACCTATTGAAATGAGTATGTGTCTGTAAAGTATCTCCATAGTTTTCAAGATTACAAAGATCTCAAAAGAGAATTATTTCTAGCCGTTTGTGGCAATTGATGACTAGATTTTGTTCAGTAAGTCTATTTCGATTTTGTAGCCAATGGTAAAATTAACTGCAAATAAGCTACACTCTTTTTATTATACGAAGTATTGCAGAAAATAATTGTGAAACATTTTATTAAATATATATGTACATTCTTAACATTTTATGAGTGCATTATTATTTTGTTTAATCATTGTTTTGTTCGAATCCTTCTGAACGGTAGTATTTCCTGGATAAACAACTCACGTTCCGGTATTGGAAGAAAGGAAATTGGTATTTGTCGACCGCTCCATATATCATATTCCGGTTCGACTATATTCAGATAGTCGATGCTCTCAATACTGTTTTTTCCAATCTAACGAATAATGTCTGGTATTACAGGTGTGGTGTGTTAAGTCATAACACCCTGTTTATAGGCCAAGCTCACAACATTGGTTGGTCAGGTGTGTGGTTTTCACAACACCCTGTATAGTCTAGGCTTATAACACACGCATCAATGATGCACTCTGTATGAATGAGAATAATTTTGGAAGGTGTTCTTAGATGGTCCCTTTGACAAAAAAAATATAAGAAATCGAAATAGTGATACATTAAGGAGCAATGAACCACAGGAATCCTGTTGACTCACCCTGTATATATTATAGTTGGCGAAATGAATGCAAGAAGATGCCCTCTACAAGATATTTCCAATTGTTCAACGTGATCATCATATCCTTTCTTCATAACTTTTTTAACAACAGTCGCAGCCATATAGGTCCGTTGAAGGTTCAGGCCGCGTTGTGGAAGTGTGATCTGGCGTTCTTGAAAGATTTGCTATTATTTGCAGTCAGCATTCCAGTCATAAGATACCATGTATTAGAAGTATTTTTTTTTTGTTGGAAAGGAACCAAGTCAAGAATCCATCGACGAACTAAGTGAACCATAATCGATTAAGTTTTTGTAGACTTTATGCCCAAGCGAAATCCAATAAAATATTCGCCATGAAATTATTATTTCTTTGCATCATGATGTTGTTCAGTTCATCGGATATACATGTCCTCTCTGTTTTCAGGGTGTCATGATCAGTTTTCAGAATCTGACAGAAAATTTTCCAAGCACTTGTCACTGTTTAAATTATCAGACCTACTTGCGGCTTCATTGGGTTAAAGACTGTCTCTCAACTCCTCCAAACCATTAGGCAATTGTTCACACAACTGTCCATTCGGGCACCAAGTTCTTTCAGACTGATGTTACTTGTTGGATGCTTTTCAAATAGGAATCGCGTAGTGGTAGAAGATTTGTCAAAGGTGCGAACATACGTCTAGATAATTTGGAAATCCGTATATACCAAGCCATATATCCACTATATGCGTTCGACCAATAAGAGCACCTCCAAATATTGATTGATTCACATGATTCAGGAAAACTATCAATAATTACGAGTCAACATTGATATGATGACTCAAACCTGACATTAATATTCTAGTGGAAAATGTGTCTCTCAATTCTACCGGTCTTCCTGATGATAGTGGAAGCGTGAAATAGACTTCAGTCGACAAAAATGTATTGAGGACCTAGTGAATGCGATATCAGTCTTGCATCAATGTTGCAAATGATTTCTGGTGAGTGCTCCTTCTTGGATTTTTTCTTTATCTCATTCATTTATATGATTTTTTAATTGAGACTGGAATAGAAAATCAAATTTTTACTATCAGATTTTTTTATAATTAAAATATCTACCAGAGGTAGTTCAATGTCCAGCGTGGCTTTAGCCGGGAAAGTGGTTGTTTTCTGTTAGATATTCACAAGAATGATTTAATTTTTATTTTGGATTTTTCAAATCATAGAAAATTCTTTTTATTAAATTTTTATTCGAGAATGTTTTCCTTTTCAACATGAATACCCCACAAGAGGTTATTTTGAACGTTGGAAGATAGTGACTAGAGTTCATCTTTGAGTTGCAGATGATTCCTTATCTGATTTTCTGAACACCCTGTTCATATTTTCTCCATGACATGTTTTGATGTCAAAAAAACACTGTGTCACTCTGAAATAAATATTTTAACATTTTCCCATCTCTGCAAAGTGAGATTGCTTCTAGAAAATGTGTTTCTAAATTCTTCCGGTCTTTCTGAAGCGTTAAACAGATTTTCGTCAACAAAAATGTATTGAAGACCCAGTGAATGCGATGTCAGTCTTGTATCAATGTTACAAATAATTTCTGGCGAGTCTTGGAAACATTTTGCTCTATCTCATTTATCTATGAGTTCTCAATTAGGACTGGAATAGAAAATAAAATTTCACTTTCAAATTTTTTTTTAGTCTTTTCATAATAGGTATTTATCAGATGGAGTTCAATGTCCAGCGTTGCTTTAGCCAGGGAAGTGGTTGTTTTCTATTAGATATTCACAAGAATGACTTTATTCGTGGATTTTTCAATTAACAGAAAAATATTTCTATTCAATATTCAATTGAGAATGTTTCCCTTTTCAACATGAAAACCCCATAAGAGGATATCTTGAACGTTGGAAGATAGTGACTAGAGTTTATCTTTGAGTCGCAGATGATTCCACATCTGATTTAATGAATACCCTGTTCATTGATTTGTTGAAAATATGAACAGGATGTTCAGAAAACCAGATGTGGAATCATCTGCGACTGAAAGATAAACTTTAGTCACTATCTTCCATCGTCAAGATAACCTCTTGTGGGGTATTCATGTTGAAAAGGGAAACATTCTCAATTAAATATTGACTAGAAAGATTTTTTTGTAAATTGAAGAATCCACGATAAATGAAGTTATTTTTTGTGAACATCTGACAGAAAACAACTACTTCTCCGGCTAAAGCCACGCTGGACATTGAACTACATCTTATAGATATTCTGAAAAGACCCTAACCAAAAGAAAAAATCTGTAATTGGAAATTTGCATTTTGTTTCTAGTCAATATTCAATTGGGAATGTTTCCTTTTCACCCTGTTCATATTTTCAAACAAATCAATAATGAATTATATGATCAAATAATCTATGCCATTCTTTCATTCAAGATTTATCGTATTCTTTATATATATATATATATATATATATATATATATATATATATATAATGTAATGATAAATTGTGAATATAATTTGTTGTTATAATATGACGATTGCCAAATTGTTATGATATAGATAAGTATTTTCGCCCTGTATAGTATGTTTTGTGATGTAATAATAATTGCTAGCTAACGTCACTGTTCTCTCGTCACGTTGCTGCCAATTGTTATCACTTCCTTACCACAGCTAAGCACAGTTGGTACGCCTCTTGTCTCAGATAGCCGGTTCAGGCAATTGAGCCACTAGCCACTGCTTGATACGTCAAATTTATATTTATTCAATAGTCATGAGTATGATTGTTGATCATTGTAGAAAACAAACGACAAAGTATCAAAAAGCTATTGTTTCCTTTATTCAGGAAAACTCAATTTTACCTGGCCTACGAAAGATAACTTACTCTAAGGTGAATCTACGAATATTCATGGATAATCATGAAAAAAGTTCATTGGTAAAATATACACAACCTCACTTTTACCTTGAAAGTGAAAATTTCTTTAATAGTTAGAAATCAATTGAAATAAAGTTCTTCCGATGGGATATGCGTTATTAGTGAAATTGATCAGTTCGGAATGTGCACTATGAAAGTTTATACTTGTCTGGAACTGTCGCTGTTCAATACACACTAGGATTTGGATTCCCTTTCACTCCAATGCTATCAGGAACTCCAATACCAAATAGAAGGAACCATACAGCAATCAGCTTTGGATACTTGTATATGGTGTACAAATAAGGTAATGTTGGTTTTCCGATTATAATGTGGAAATTATTCAATTTGTCTTTCTCCCAAAAAATATAACGTGGCATTCGTTTTAAATTTATTTTCGATCTCCTTTCTGGCTTTGTTTGTTGTCACCTGGATACCATTTTTGTTCCTTCCCTCTGATTCAAATTCTTGAATTCGCGCACTAAATTGTCACATTTTCACTGTTTGGGGTTATTTGTCATAACTTATACATAAAACTATTTTTCCATTCTTATTAACATGTACAAATTTCAGTAATAATTGCCTCTGACACTCTCTCGTTCTTATTCCCTCACAATTTCAAATTCTACATGTGACCATCTGTTCCCTGATTGGCTATTGTCATCAAGAAGTTTGCTGTTCTACCATTGGCTACTTTTGCTTAGCTACAATTTCATATACTGTATGTTTCAAATTTATAAATTTGTAGATCACATTTTAATCAGGAAAATTCGTAAATCTAGACTTTTTGTTGTCTTTTGAAGAATTATGGGTTATAATCATTATGACAGTGTATGAAATTGATTGTGTTATAGTATTTGGACATTTTTATCATACAGAGGCTTAATAAAGGAAATAGAACTTAAAATTATTAAAAACAATCTCTTGTAACTAATAGCTATTTATTAATTATTCTTTTTATGGGTTTTTTCTTTTTAAAAAATTTAACTGGTATTTCATAACATAACAGTATATATATATATATATATGAGTTCATGGTTATGAGACATTCATCTGAAACTTGTATGAAAATAAGATACCTAAGTCAATATTAGAACACTCAACTACACACTTTTCAGCTCAGAACTTTGGTTATTGACAGTTATTACATATTATGCTTCTGGATAATGTATACTTTAAAACTCAATTTTAGGTTCTAGGGCTCACCAGATTGAATTTGAATTTCAACTTGATTAACTAGTATAGACTTCCTTTGAGGAACTGAATCAGTAGAAATATGATTTTGCTGGATACTTTAGAAATCTAAGTGTAGTGCCGGCCATTATAAAGTTCTCAGATTAACTCTTGTTTTTTTTAAGTTAATATTACCCGCATCAGTATTGTTTCACAAGGATCTATACTTGGGCCAATACTTTTTATTGTGTACACTGCTCAGTTGACAGATAACCTGAACTGCATTAAATATCATATGTACGCCTATGATACGCAGCTGTATTTTTCTTTCAAACTCCAAAACCTCACTTCTAGTATCGATACAATTAACAGGCGAATGAATCACCTTGTTGACTTGTCAAAAAAACATGCTCTGAAAATCAACATCAGCAAATGTTCTGTTCTGGAATTTGGAAGGCCGAATACCAAATCCAAAGTTGGGGCAATAAATATTAATGTAGATGGTAATGCTCTACCTAGCATAAGCAACATGAAGAACTTGGGAGTGATTATTGATGATATATTGAAATTTAGGAAACATATATCGAGTCTGATACAAAAATCATTTGGAAAACTAAAAATTCTTCATCAGCATAGACACACTCTGAATACTAAAACTGAACTGTTATTATGTTACTCTTTGTTTCAATCAAATTTCAATCATTGCGATACTATTTATCACAATTTCCTGAATTCCACTGAACAGCAAAGAGTCCAGAAGGTACAGAACGCCTCTATGAGATTTTCGTACGGAATCAGGAGGCGGGATCATATCTCGCCAAAATTAAAACTGCTAATTGGTTGAATATGTACAATAGACGCATGTTTTATGTTTCAGTCCTATTTCATGAAATTATAACACTAAAACCACCACCGTACCTTCATGAAAAAATCAAA
This sequence comes from Gonioctena quinquepunctata, assembly GCA_018342105.1. Lineage (NCBI taxonomy): Eukaryota > Metazoa > Arthropoda > Insecta > Coleoptera > Chrysomelidae > Gonioctena > Gonioctena quinquepunctata. Next base: position 245,010 of record JAFIRS010001960.1, on the reverse strand, counting down.
TATGACACTGATATTCATATGTTTATAATGATATCCCAAACAATTTCAAAAGCTCAAGCATTGTATCTTTCAAACACAATCTGAAAAAACTGCTACTTTCTAATCAATTAGTCTAACCTTGATTCCATTGGCCAGGGTAAATGATGGTGTAGTAACACAGTTCCATTGTAACCATTTTTTGTTTTCAATGCATAGATATTAAAAATGATTTGCTAAAATCAGTTCAGCAACAGTTTATAAGGTAGTAAGTAATATAAAGGTTTGGGTATTGTATAATTGGAATAATATATAAATGTTTTTTGTATAGCATAACTTGAAATGTAGTATAAGCTAAAATTAGTGCAAGAGGAAGAATGGATGGTCAATCCAATATTGTTACCTTTTGGCAGATAGTGATAACTATTATTGTTCTCAATTGCTGAGTCTGTCAATAAATTAATTTATTATTATTATTATTATTGGAGACAGGAGATTAGCAGAGAAATATCATTGAAATATCGGGATATTGTGGATTGAACAGAATGTTGGTGTTCTCAGATTGTCATCTGCTCCTTAATATTGATATGAACCCATCAGTCAGATCAAAGATGTATTTTTCATAAGATTAGTTCGCAGAAAAATATGATTGTAATATTGTAAAATATCGCTGTAGTTGAAGTGGAGTATGAAGATACCATAAAATCTCCAAATAAATTACGAAAATATGATTGTCAGACTGTGGAATAGGAGTGGAAAGTGACTATCGACAAAATATTACCCTAATTTAAGTTGTTATCACTGACAACCTCTTCTGGTATGAAACGATTATGATTCTGCATATCTGGATCTTATATCTGTCAATTCCCTCCTGCCATTTTGATTTTTTTCAAAAATGACTATCATTCCTCAAAACTCTATGGAAATTTTGGCAAAAAATACTCTGTGTACGCTTGTTGGAATCTAAGAAATTATCAAATCTAACAAGACCCCAGTGGAGACCGTTACAATAGCTATGAGCATATAAGTATGTTAAATTCCACTAGGTAGATCTGATGTCTCGAAAAAGTATCTGGAAAATACATTACCAATCTCCCAATCCCTGGAGATTTGTTCGCCTTAGAATTCATTGTAGGATGGAACAGTCTGTGCAATTTTTTTGAAACAATAGATCCGAAGGCCCCAATGTAACCTATCCTATCTCTTTCTAATTATTATTTTTTTGTATAAAATGAAATAGCATAATTGTTCAGGGTTGATGAAAATGCATGAAATAAAAAAATGGATTTTTCAATTATTGTCCTGGATATATTTAAAATTTTATAAAAACAATAGTTATGCCAGAAAAATAAAAGATAAAACAAGTTTTGATAAACAACAAATATTTTCTTTGGAATTCTATCTAATAAAGTGCTCAGAGTGTTAACCATTTCCCTCCTGACAGTAATAAATTCGCTGAACAAAATTTTGTAGTGAATCTAAAATCATGTACACACGTCCAAAATGTGGAGGAGCCCCATCTTGTTGAAACCATATTTGTTCTGTCGAAAAATTACGATTGTTATTGTTCGGGAATAATCGTCCAAGCTCTGCAATAATATGCTCTTGCAAAAGTAATAAATATCGTTCAGAGTTCAAATTTCCGTTTATAAAATAGGGTCCTATGACGTGTCCACCAATAATGCCACGCCAAACATTCACTTTTTGTGGTCGTTGAGTGTGAACTTCCTCCATCCAATGTGGATTTTGGTCGGTCCAATAGCTACAGTTGTGTTGGTTCACAGGCCCGTTTAAACAAAATATAGATTCGTCAGAAAACAATATGTGGTTGAAAAAGTTGACATTGTCATTTATTTTATCCATAATAACTTACAGAATGAATTTTATATGGATGGAATTTTTGAAGTTTGCAAATTTTTTGAATGGAATTTTGACTCATGATTCAAAGCCCTCTGTTGTGTCGTACTTATTGGATTTTTCACCACATCTAACATGACATTCGAATAACTTTCTTAATTTGTAACGCTTACTGGTCTTCCACTTTTTGGTCAATATTTAACAACTCCAGTTTCATGAAAACGCTGCTATGTTTTTGAAATGATGGATTTAGAAAGATGTTCCCTATCGGGATGCAATTCATCAAAAATATCCACTACTTGGTCACAACTTCGACTTTTATCACCATATCCTGTGATCATTAAAATTTCAAATCACTCAGTTTCACTTGAACGTGCCATTTCCATGCATATCAGCGACCCTGTATAATGATTATCGCGGGTGGAATTCAGTTTCATATTTTATGAATGATTATGTATTGCGTCTATGCCGGATAGAACATTTGAAACCAAATATTTTCAAACTCTTATATATTTTCATTTATTGCACCAATTGCTACGAGAATTGTGATAACAAACGCATTGATAATGACTTTTTTTGAGAATTGACAGAAATGATTAAAAAAACCGTTTCTAAAAAGAATTAAGAATATCAAGGAACCATTTTTTTATCATTATTTCTAGTACTCTTTCAAATTCTGCAAATTTTTATTTTTTACTTTGATGAAAAAACTCAAAGTGTCCTTGTCTTATTCCTCATTCCGAATCGTTCACAAGTTATTCGCACTGCAATGATAAATAACAAAAAAATTGTAAGCTTGAAAACAAGAGAATATTTGAAATTATATGAAAAATATAAAAACAAAATCTCAAAAATCAACAGATTGTTTATTTTTTTTGTCTAAAAAAAATATACTATGGATATCAATTTGTTCATAATTAAATGAACAAATAAAAAATTATTATTTGATTTTCAGAATTTGAAATAGCCCTAAAAAAATAATGATTGAAAATAATTGTTTCTTAATTAATTTTTCACAACAAAATTTTTTTTTTAACAACAACGTTTTTAATTTTTAAAATTGGAGAGAAAAAAATTTAATATTTTCATGTCATAAAATGAAGCAAAAATATTTTTTAAAGAAGAAAAATTATAGTCTATTTGATTCTGTAATTTTTCAATTCCTTATATGTTAATAAAAAAAGTAAGAAAAATTATTTTAAAAATTCAAATCAAATTAATTTATTTGAATTCTTCGAAAAATGGATTTTAGTGGTAGAAAATATCTCGAGTTGATAATTTGAAAATTACAAATATTTTTATGTTGATTAACAAATTGTAAAAATAACTTGATTGATTCAATTCAATTAAGCATAAGTAAGTGAAAAATTGGGGATTTTTGTTTTGGCGGGTTATTGTTCATTCCGTCATTCCGAATCGAATGACATCTCAACCATAATTTTCTGAGAAGGCGAACCGGAATCAGTAGACTACACTATTTTGGCATACTACCAAAAATCCTAATTTCCACGGGCTGCTTTGTATATACGCCTTGCCTAATTAATCCGGTCAACAAGTGCTTTTTGGACCATTATTTTTCTGTGGAAACGGAAAATTATGAGTGAGGTGTCATTCTATCAGTAATGGCATTTGGAAAAAGTTTAAAAAAAAAACCTTTGCAAAATTTGCAAAAGTTATAAACAATTTAATAAAAAAAAGGGTTTGATTTTCCGCAAATATCTCAAGAACTATTGCAGACATTTAAAATCGGAAAAAGATCCAAATAGAGCAAAAAATTTTCCACGTCTCCAGCAATAGGAATGAAGAAATTCAGGCACTTTCTAAATACATGAATAAACAATAATCAGTCCGCAAAAAAACGCATAAACAGAAAAAAACTCTCTAATGGAAAAATAAAAAAATTGTGATTTTTCAATTTTTTATAAACATTGAAAAATGAAAAACATAAATCAAGCATTTATTTTTTCAAAATATGCCAATTGTTTTGTTTTTTTATTGTGAAAAGCTATGAGACAATTATTTTAAGTGTTTTTTACTCCGTTTGTTTAAATAATTGTTACAAACAAATGCATTAGTTATAAGATAATCCAATTTTTTGTTTGGGAACCTAATCATTGACAAAAATAATGATTTTTTAGAGAAACAAATTTCTTGAGGAAAATTATAGCTTGAAATTGCACTTGTTGTTTGAAATTTCTGTTGCAGTAAATATTAATATTGGGGAACCATTTGTTTATTATTATTTCTATTCTTTCGTATTTCAGAAAAAATATCTCATTTGGTTATTTGATAAAGAAATTGTTTTAAAGGAATACATTTTGGCGTTATCTTTTGTTTGTTATACAAAATAAAACAATAACAACCATATGTCGATTTTTGGTTGAAAAATTATTTTCCTGTTTATTTATCATTTTTAATATTTTCTCCTTTTCAACTCTACCATTCGCACCTGATTTACGTAATAACTTAAAAACTATTGAAGATACGACAGGAACATCCATACCTTTTTCATTTCTCATTAATCAATGAACAAATTGAGCTTCCATTCGAAGCTCTAACTCAATTATTCATTAAATTTTTCGCAATTATTTATAAAAATACTTGAAAAAAAATATGTTCAGGCTTTAAAATTCAAATATCTCATAAACTATCACAGATACGACAATATTACTCCGAGTCTTTTCCATTTTTCGTTAATCAATAAACAAATTGAGCTCCTGGCTGAACCTCTAACTCTATTATTCATTGAATAATTTGCTATTATTAGCAATAATATATCGAGCAAATTCATTTTCGGGTGGCCCTTCATATTATTTATAATAATTTGAATATGACTCTGCGATTTTTTTTCAAATTACTCAGGTAATGAAAAATACAATATATCCCATTCATTCATCAATAAACAAAATACTTTATACACGCTCATGATTTGAGAATTGAGTAGTTCTTCATTATCATTAAAAACTCATCACATAATTTGTCTGGATGTCTACAAGAACAATACATGAACATTTACTCATTATTAACAGGTGCGATTTCAAGCAATAAACAGTTTTTTCAAAAAACAATTGTTTCCTTAAAAATCATTATTTCCATCAATGATTAGGTTTCCAAAAAATAATTTGGATTATCTTATAAACAATGCATTTGTTTATAACAATGATTTAAAAAATGGGAGTACATTAAAACAAAATATTTTCATGTAGCTTTCAACAATAAAGGAAACAAAACAATCGGCATATTTTGAAAAAAAAAATATGTTTAATGCTTTATTTATGTTTTTTATTTTTCAATGCCTGCATTGTTCATAAAAAAAATTAAAATCACAATTTTTTCATTTTTTCAGCGAGGATCTTTCTCAAGCCTTCGTAAAAAATAGCTCCAAGGAAACAAATTCAAATTTTGATTTCAACAATTATTAGGGTTTTTATGTTAATGTTCATCTCATTAAGAATTGTTCATTAATAAAAGCATATCGAATAGAAAAATTGTGGAATTTTTTTTACCGACAGATTTTTGTTTATTCATGTATTCAGAAAGAACCTGAATGGTTTCATTTCCCAATATTCATATTTCATTGGTTTACATTTTTTTGTTTAAGCATCCGATCCGGGTGACGCGCGCGAACCGAACCACCCGTTTTCACCCGTATCTTCACCGCTCAATTAAAATTATAAATATTGGTGGTACAGTTCAGGAAAACTTTTTTTAGGAAATTTCCTGCTTTTTTTGGATCTTTTTTCCGATTTTGGATATCTGTAATAGTTTTTGATATTTGCGAAAAACCAAACCCCCCGTTTTTTAATAAATTGTTTATAACTTTTGCAATTTTTGCAAACGAAGGTTTTTTTAACTTTTTTCTGAATGCCATTACGAGTCGAATGACACCTCACTCATAGTTTTTCGTTTCCATAGAGAAACAATGGTCCAAAAAGCACTTGTTGACAGTATTAAATCCCACGAAAAATCGACTCAGATCCACGCTTGTTGGACGAACGCGAAGATTATTAACAGTTTGTCAGTAATTTTTGCATTGACCTAACTGAAAAATCATTGAGTGTTCTCCTGTGCGACATTCAAAGGCACATAATTCTGAAATCTCTAGCTCTAATGGGTTTCGTAATCATTTTTTTGAGGGGAGGAATTCATCAGTCACACGAACAAGTCTCAGTTGTTTTCGAGAAACTCTTTCAATATTTGAAGGAAGGAACGGTGTTACGAAAATATACTATTTCATCATCTTCGTTTTTCCAGTACGCGACTCTTATAATAACGATACATAATGAATATTTTTTTATTATATATAAATAAATAAATTAAATTTACAAACAATAATGATCGTGTATCTTCTTAATGGTAGTAGGAAGGTGCTGAATGGGCAGCATATGTTTGAGCTACTGGTGCTGATACACTGGAGTAAGATACAGCTGGGGCAGCAGAGTAACCAGCTCTGGCAACAGCAGGAGCAACAGAGTAACCAGCTGGGGTAGCATAAGTGTTGGAGGCAATTGGTGCAGCATATGATACTGGAGCGGCCTTGGCATAGGATACTGGAGCGGCTTTGGCATATGCTGGAGCTGCACCGGCTTGTTTGTGTACTACAGCGTTGAATCCACTTAGAGGGTCGACAGTATACTCTACAATACGTTTGGAGCCATCAGCTTCGATGAGTGAGTAGCTGCCTTTGACATAATCTCCTTCGCGGGTTTCTTGATGACTCTTCACATCTCCGGTATGAGGGTCCTCTACACCGTACCCGAATTCGTAATGAGCTGGGGCATATTCTTCAGTGGCAACGTTCCTGGCATAAGCTACTGGAGCAGCTACTTTGTAAGCGGGGGCGTTAACTTTGTATGTAGGGGCAGCGTATACTGGAGCAGCAACCTTGGAATATACAGGAGGAGAAACATATGATGGAGCTGGGGCAGAGACGCTGGAGTAGGAGACTGAAGGTGCATCATTGTAGGCTGGGCGGGATTCGTATCCGATAACTCCAGCACGAGCAACGGCAACGAGTGCGAAGAAAGAAATGAACTGTAAAAATAATGGAAAGTGAATTTGTTTTCCAAGTTTATATTGACAAAGGAAAAATGTGTTCGGTGATTATCATTCACTCCATTCTACCAATTCATGAATATTACCAAAATTTACACAAAATCAACAACATTATTTCAATTCAATGGCAATGATATAGGAGAAGTAGGAAAAAAACTCATAGACATCTCCACATATTGATAGTAGATTGAAGATATCCAATCAAAAGACATATTCCGGGATCTTCATCATCAGTTTGTGTACAAGGGAAATGTGTGATGATTTTTTTTTATGTTATACAAATACAATATTCAAAGAGGATGTGGTAAACATCGCGTGGAAATAATGTGATGTGTTAGAACCCATCATCAGCGAAGCGTTGAAATTCGGGAACAGAATATGAATGCAATATTCCCCCACATTATTTCTACTATACCCTCTTCAAATATTAGAATAGTATAACATAAAAAAATGCATCACCCATTTTCCTTGTACACAAACTGATAATGGGATCTCAAGATCCCGAAACATGTCTTTTCATTAGATATCTTCAACTTGCCATTGGAATGTGGAGATGACTCTGAGTTTTTTTTTCTACTGCTTGAATCGTTGAGCCATGGACTTCTTCCTACGTTTAATGATATAGGACTTTTTCAGGGGCGGTTCTATCTCGAGTTATGATGCTCTTCCACTCAACCCTATATAAATGACCTTCAGCATCGTGAATATATTCGAATAATATCAAGATGGATAGATAAATCAACACGTAGGAAATGACAAAAGGCATTGAAGGTTTGTTTTCAATCAAATCAACTGAATGATGAATGAAAAGAGTAAAAATGATAGTACAACGATAAGAAAGATTTGATAATCTTTTGCTGAAAATAATATTTTGACTCACTTTTAATGCCATGATAAATGTTTTTGTGGCTAGAATGTGTTGACTGAACTGTGATTCTCAATTTTTTCATTTCATTTATATATCATATCATAATTATAGGAGTGGGATACATTTGGAACAAATTTGTAACACTTTTACTATTACCTACTACTTTCTTCATACTTCATGCTCGTTAGATAATTCGACCTGACATTGAACCATAAAATGAAAACTGTCTCTCAAACTTGAAAACACATTTACCCAGTCAAGGTGAGGAATCATGAAGATAATATACAAAAACATGGTTTTTGTACGATATATTTTCTCTAGATGATTAAGGAAACAATTCCCATATAGGACATTATTATCTAGCACTGGCAATAGAAATGGATATTCTTTCACTTTTATAATATTACAAGTGACAAAATTATTCCGTTTTTTTTAACCACGAATATTTTGAAAATATCGCCTCACGCGAAGAGCTTTTCCAGGAGACTAATAATTCCTGAGGAAAACAAATTGAAATTCAGTGTTTTAATTCACCATCAGTTTTTATGCGATTGATATGATTTCATTGAGATGAGAGTTGATTTTTTAACCGACGAAACCAAAAAGGAGGAGGTTCTCTAGTCGACGCGTATATTTTTTTTTATTTTTTTTTTATGTATGATCTCGCATAACTTTTTACTGAGACGTCCGATTCCGATAATTCTTTCCACAGTGTATAGGGTGTACTTTGAAGGTGGTCCCATTTGAATTTGAAAGATGAAATCCACCCCTAAGGGTAGCACAATGAAGGACATTAATCACTCACCCTCTGAATTCTGGTCCGTTAACCGTTTCTATCTGGCATAACTTTGTAATGGGTTCTTCGATTTCGATTATTCTTTTTTTAATAGATAGGGTATACCTCATATTTGGATTTCAAATGAAATTATCCACCCTTACGGGTGGAAAAGTAGGGTATCAATGATTTTTCACTTGTGAACATTGGCACACACATATGTAGTTGACAATGACAGATCGCTACTGTCATAAACCATAAACCAACCAGAACAACAAAAATAATTTATACTACAACAAATCATAAATGTAGATAATCATATTATTCAACTGGTAATAGTTGAAGTAAGGTGAGTAAGTAAGTATTTTGGAAGCAATCAAAAAAAAAGTAGGTAGTAATTAGTAGATTTAAGCCACAAAAAAATTTAAAAATAAAAACTTTTTAACAAAAAATTCAACCGACGAAATGTTATGCCCTGTAATTACAGAAATGCATTTAAAGATAATTACCAAGACGTAACCATTGTATACCGAATGCTTACATGACTCATCTAGGAGAGCAAAACAAAGTTTTTTATTGCTACCCGTTACAGTCACAGCGAGATAAGAAAATCAGTTTTATTTACTACCATAATTCTAACACCCGTCCAAAGTCGATAACACAAACAGGGACATTAAAAAATCCCGATAAACGACAGTCACACCAGCCCACATCATTAATGGCCGTAGCTAACTCATAAATCACCGGGACTAGACACCTCTGAAATTCATAAACACACTTGTTGGTCATTAACTCAGCGATAACGCGACAGCGATCGTAAATACCTGTCATTCAGTAAAATAGTATCCAATTATAACATAGATAAGCTAGAACGGGTTAGAAAAACAAGACCCTTATCAGTTTTACGACCCACAACAACCTAAGCTCTGCCTAATAGCTCCCGTGTTGAAAACCTTATAAAAGCGTGAGTTCATGTCAACAAGATTCATTCAATTCGGTTCGTTGTTCTACAGTGAAACAAAGAGCATGTAACCTCAAAGTAAGGTTAGAATGCAAGTTAGTTCAAAGCAGTATCTCATTCAGTAATCACTTATATTATACGAAAATATTTCGGAGAACATGTCATTCTCAAAAGTGCGGTATAAAAGTCAGTCGAGTTACAGTACCTTACAATAATAATGAGAGTTTCCCAATCAGTGTAGTTAACTTCAGCAAACATAGAAACCCAGCCGATTCAAATCAAGTATTGAAGCTCCTAGTAAAAACACGAGTGAACAGTATAGTTTCCACAAATTGTCAAAGCTTCCAAAACAGAGATAATAACGGGATTCCGCAATTTCAATGGTTCACGATCACTTAGAAAAACCTTATCTGTATACGAATATACCGGACGAATTAATTAGAATAACCGATTGACGCGGGAGAAAACGAACTGATAATAATAAATTCTAATCTAATTGCCGTTTAAAACTACTCCAGTGAATAAGTATTAAACAGGGTGAGTCTCAGGTTTGTTTTTCTGTATTTATGTTTATGGCAAAACCCAACCCATTAAAATGTGTATGTGTCTAAAAAGTATTTCCATAGTTTTCAAGATTACAAAGATCCCAAAAAGAGAATTATTGTTAGTCGTTGGTAGCAATTGAATTTCAAGATTGTTCTTTTATTAAAATTATTTCTATTGTGAAGCCACTGCAGAATTATCTGCCAATACGCTAATTTCGTTTTCATTGTACTAATATTGTTGCCTATCATACGTCCATCGACGATTGATAGAATTGTGTCAGTTTTTATTAAATATATATATACATTTTTAACATTTTATGAGTGCATTCTTTTATTTATTTTCTTTTATGAATATAACCTTTCGAATCTTTCTGAACGGTAGTATTTCCTGAATAAACAGCCCATGCTCCGGTATTGAAAGAAAGGATATTGATATTTGTAGACCGCTCCATATATCATATCCGGTTCGACTATATTCAGATAGTCGATGCTTTTAATACTGTTTTTCCAACCTAACGAATAACGTCTGGTATTACAGGTGTGGTGGGTTAATTCACAACACCCCGTAGTCAGGGCAAAACAATTGGTGGTCAGGTGTGTGGTAGTTCACAACACCCTGTATAGCCCAGATTTTAACAGAAATACGGAACTGAAAAGTAAAACATAAAATAATCCTTTTTAGTCTCAATAACTGAGCTCCTTAACTAATGTAAGTAATTAATTTTAAGTCGGCTTATGCGTGATCATACATAAACAAAATAAAAAAAATTAAATATACGCGTCGACTAGAGAACCTCCTCCTTTTTGGTTTCGTCGGTTGAAAAATCAACTCTCATCTCAATGAAATCATATCAAATGCATAAAAACTGATGGTGAATTGAAACACTGAATTTCATTTTGTTTTCCTCAGGAATTATTAGTCTCCTGGAAAAGCTCTTCGCGTGAGGCGATATTTTCAAAATATTCGTGGTTGAAAAAAACTGAATAATTTTGTCACTTGTAATATTATAAAAGTGAAAAAATTATCCATTTCTATTGCCAGGGCTACATAATGATGTCCTATATGGAAATTGTTTCCTTAATCATCTAGAGAAAATATATCGTACAAAAACCATGTTTTTATTATATTATCCTCATGATTCCTCATCTTGACTGGGGAAATGTGTTATCAAGTTTGAGAGACAGTTTTTATTTTGTGGTTCAATGCCAGGTCGAATTATCTAACGAGCATGAAGTATGCGGAAAGTAGTAGGTAACAGTAAAAGTGTTACAAATTTGTTCCAAATGTATACCACTCCTATAACTATGATATGATATATAAATGAAATGAAAAAATTGAGAATCACAGTTCAGTCAACACATTCTTGGCCCAAAAACATTTATCATGGCATTCAAAGTGAGTCAAAATATTATAATCAGCAAAATCTTATCAAAACATTCTTATCGTTGTACTATTCTTTTTACTCTTTTCATTCATCATTCAGTTGATTTGATTGAACACAAATTCTCAATGCCTTATGTCATTTCCAACGTGTTGATTATTCTATCCATCTAGATATTATTCGAATATATTCACGATGCTGCGGGTCATTTATATAGGGTTGAGTGGAAGAGCATCATAACTCGAGATAGAACCGCCCTGAAAAAGTCCTATATCATTAAACGTAGGAAGAAGTCCATGGCTCAAAGATATAAGCAGTAGAAGAAGAACTCAGAGTCATCTCCACATTTCACTGGCAAGTTGAAGATATCTAATGAAAAGACATGTTTCGGGATCTTGAGATCTCATTATCAGTTTGTGTACAAGGAAAATGTGTGATGCATTTTTTTATGTTATACTATTCTAGTGTTTGAAGAGGGTGTACTAAACATCCAGTGGGAATAATGTGGGGGAATATCGCATTCATATTTTGTTCCCGAATTTCAACGGTCCGCTGATGATGGGTCCTAACACCTCACATTATTTTCACGCGATGTTTACCACATCCTCTTTGAAAATTGGACTTGTATCACATAAAAAAAAATCGTCACACATTTCCTTCGTACACAAACTGATGATGAAGATCCCGGAATATGTCTTTTGATTGGATATCTCCAACTTACCATCATTATTTGGAGATGTCTATGAGTTTTTCTTCTACTACTCCTATATCATTGCCATTGAATTGAAATGTTATTGATTTTGTGTATATTTTGGTAATATTCATGAATTGGTAGAATGGAGTGAATAATAATCACCGAACACATTTTTCCTTTGTCAATATAAACTTATCCGAATGGGAGAACAAATTCACTTTCCATTATTTTTACAGTTCATTTCTTTCTTCGCATTCATTGCCGTCGCTCGTGCTGGAGTTATCGGATACGAATCCCGCCCAGCCTACAATGATGCACCTTCAGTCTCCTACTCCAGCGTCTCTGCCCCAGCTCCATCATATGTTTCTCCTCCTGTATATTCGAAGGTTGCTGCTCCAGTATACGCTGCCCCTACATACAAAGTTAATGCCCCCGCTTACAAAGTAGCTGCTCCAGTAGCTTATGCCAGGAACGTTGCCACTGAAGAATATACCCCAGCTCATTACGAATTCGGGTACGGTGTAGAAGACCCTCATACCGGAGATGTGAAGAGTCATCAAGAAACCCGCGAAGGAGATTATGTCAAAGGCAGCTACTCACTCATCGAAGCTGATGGCTCCAAACGTATTGTAGAGTATACTGTCGACCCTCACAGTGGATTCAACGCTGTAGTACACAAACAAGCTGGTGCAGCTCCAGCGTATGCCAAAGCCGCTCCAGTATCCTATGCCAAGGCCGCTCCAGTATCATATGCTGCACCAATTGCCTCCAACACTCATGCTACCCCAGCTGGTTACTCTGCTGTTCCTGCTGTTGCCAGAGCTAGTTACTCTGCTGCCCCAGCTGTATCTTACTCCAGTGTATCAGCACCAGTAGCTCAAACATATGCTGCCCATTCAGCACCTTCCTACTACCATTAAGAAGATACACGATCATTATTGTTTGTAAATTTAATTTATTTATTTATATATGATAAAAAAATATTCATTATGTATCGTTATTATAAGAGTCGCGCACTGGAAAAACGAAGATGATGAAATAGTATATTTTGGTAACACCGTTCCTTCCTTCAAATATTGAACGAGTTTCTCGAAAACAACTGAGACTTGTTTGTGTGACTGATGAATTCCTCCACTCAAAAAAATTATTACGAAACCCATTGGAGCTAGAGATTTCAGAATTATGTGCCTTTGAATGTCGCACAGAAGAACTCTCAATAATTTTTCGGTTTGGTCAATGCAAAAATTACTGACAAACTGTTAATAATCTTCGTCTTCGTCCAACATGCGTGGATCTCAGTCGATTTTTCGTGGGATTCAATCTGGTCAACAAGAGCTTTCTGGACCATTAATTCCTTATGGAAACGGAAAATTACTCCAAAAAAATTATCAGAATGTCAACTCGATGCCATCATTTCACGCCTTACCTAATTCATCTGCTTGTTTGTTTGGCGCTGACTCAAAATTAGTTACTCACATTAGTTAAGGAGCTTAGTTATTGAGACTGAGAAGGTTTATTTTATTTTTTACTTTTCAGTTCCGTATTCCGTCGTTTTAATTTTTTGTTAAAAAGTTTTGGCATGTAATTCTCTCAAAAACTGCTGAAAATATTCGAGGTATCACATCACGAGGAGTTTTTATGATTTTTTCATTCTGAGATTTTTGGCTTCACACCAACTGCTGAAACAGAGGTATTCTATTTCTTATTTCTCCTTGGCTCATTCAGAACAACAAAGTAATTGTTCATTCAGAATCAATATCGGGTTTATCAGGCCTTGATGCTTGTAAATAATGTGAAACGACATCTCTGACTTTTTTGTTTGCAGACATAGGCAATTTAGAACTAATTTTCAAAGAAAAATCCTTCTCGTGCTCTTGGTCGACATCTATCAACATTATTTGATTCATTTCTGCCTCAGCTTTGTTTGCAGAAACTTTTGAAATTGTAAATTTCTTTCCTGTAACAATTTGGAAAGTTTCTACACAGGTAAAATTTCTGCACAACAGAGCTGGAAAATTCTTAGTTTCTATTGTCACAACAAGCATGACAATAGTAACAGTAATTTGAATTAACCATCATAAATACCCAGAATATCTAACTTACTTCCATTGACACCACAAAAATCAGACTTACTACTATCATTTCTAAAGGATTCTTCTGGCAATATATCAAATTCATCAAAATGATGAAAATCAGGCAAAGTAGCCCCACGAAAAGACCTGGCTGAATGCACCAAGAGGAAGCAAGGGCTATAAAATCAGGTAGAAGAAGAACGTTAACCAAACTTATGGGAGTGTTTCAAGACAAGCATTGATTTGAATGAAATTCGCATCGTATTCTTCATCAAACTGCAGAACAACAGGTACTTCATAGGCATATTGACATTTCACTTCTTTTTCCACTACATGAGCACTATTCTCTCTTCGGGCTCCCAACACAGGCTGGGAGTTCGCCAAACAATGGCCACGTTCATACTGTATGTGAATTTGGTAACCTTACCAAATGTATGTGACCAAATTCAAACCAAATGTTTTAGTAATCGTTTATTTACATCGTGTTTTGTCAAATGAATAATTAACCAAGTTGGTTCTGGTTTGGTATTCATTTAGTCATGTAACCAAGAGAAAAGTTTGAAACTCTGCTATCTAATTCGGAATTGCGTCATCTGTCAATAACAATGTCTGGATGTCAGTGAGCTCAGTCATTTTTAATTCCATTTGTTCAGCAGTTTTCGTAAAGCCCCTACTCAACATGTCTTCTTCAAGGCTCTTGTAAATGTCTAGGTGATTAAATTTTTTGCAATCCAAAATTGATATAATTTTCTTGTCCAAAAATATTTGGAGAAATGCACTGGTTCCTTCATGTGTTCAATTAATACCATTGGACTTTTTCAGGAGGTTCTGAACTGCAGCCACTCATTTTATATAAAAAATACTAACAAAAATATAAAACAATTTCCGAGGTAATCATACGTAAACTAAGTTTAGGAATCACGAAACATATTTTTCACTAACTTTCTCTCGCTCTCTTTTCTATGGCTATGGCTTCCATTCGGTGCATCCAGCCGTTGCGTTAACCACACCACAACACAACGCTTAGCAATCTTTCAAACCAAAATTTACAGTCACGGTTGGTAAAACTTATCATACTGTTTACACCATCTCAGTTAACTTAGTATTATAATCTGGTACACAATACATTTTGGTACCAAACCAAGCTAGTTACTTGACCAAGTGCACAGTTTATCCTACACTGACTAACAGGATTTGGTTGGAAAATAATCATTAGTCAGCATACCAAGACACGGTATAAACGCGGCCAATGTCGAATCTGATGTGCCGTTGACTCACACTAGAAGCACAAACCTCGCTCACGTTTTAAAGCAATTAAAACATTTTCCAGCAAAGCAACCACAACTACAAACCACTAGATTTCTTCAATGTTATTCCAAAGTACTGTCAAAGTAGGTACCCAACATTTTGAATGTCATATCAGTGTGACATTGGTGAAAATTATCATTTGTAAGGTCACTGTATTCATGGAAATTTTAAATAGAAACATAATTGAAAACTAAAAAAAAAATCAAAATTTTGCATCCATTAACTAAAACATCATTCAGAATTAAGAAATACAAAAGCAAAGTTTTAAATATAAAATAATATCAAGATGAAAATCTTGATTGAAGCCCGGGACTCGAAGTGATGGCGCATCTGCTGTTTCAGTTGGAGGAAAACCCGGAAAAACCCACAACACCATCAGAAATCAGATCATCAACTGTCTCATAGAAAAGGGCACATGCTCCCTGGGAGCTGAGAGACTCAATCTTGGAAAATACACGGCAGTCATCGAAGAGGTGCCAACAATTAGAATAAGGGTGTTTGCAATATGCAATATAGTGTGTCCTTCGGAAATGCTGCCGCTATGATTAGATATGGCGTGGATATTATAAAGAGTAATCATTCCATCCTGAGCAGAATATTGGTTCAAATTCAAATTTTGTATGGGAAAATTAATAACATTGTCCAATTTACTGCCATCAGTCGAAGAAACACGTTTTAAATGTATAACTAAAATTTTTGGAAATGTTTGTATACGAATCATCTTTTTAAATTCCCTTTTTATTCCACAAGTTGAACAGTATGGGCTCGCATCGTTAGTCAAAGTCTCCTCTTCTGTCAACAGTTCAATACATTGTGTTGAATTCACGACTTCATTTGGCAAGTCTGGAATAGGGATTTAAAGTACCCAGAAAGGTTCAAAAGTAACGGAGCAGTGATTACAAAAAGAACATCCCAATATAGACTTCAGCTGACCGGCAAATGTATCCACAATTTTGGAATTATGAGTAGACAGATATCTCGTCCAAGAAATGGAAGCTTTCTGATTATCATTCGTGATAACAAAATCGTTTGGTGATGGATGAATCTCTGCACTCGCCTTGTTTAAATCTTCATGTAAACCTACCAGTAGGTATCTTAGAGATTCTTCCGAATCTGCTGGAACGTTATGATCGAAGGAAGGAACAAAATTTCTAATAGACGGACAAAATGTGAAGTATCCACCATTTTTCGAGAATAATCAGGACTCCACATATTTTCCATCAAAGATATACAAGAGTTCACTAAATTTCTTCTCATTCTTGATGTGGCAGTATTCAAATCCTCCATACAAAAACCATTCTTGAAAAATTCCAACAAAACCTTGGTGTTCGAGAGACACTGGATCATGCTATTCATAAAACAGGTATTTCCTACATTCTTGAATCCTCTTAGGCCAAATGTAGAAATGGAGTCTCTTGTTGGTATGGCATGCTCACTCATGTTTAACGAAGAATCCATAGGTTCATTGTTTCTGTAATTCAAAGAAGGTGATAGAGAAACTGATATTGATTTTTTGGAAAGTACTGAGTGATTATCTTTGATAACTGATATGTATCTCGTAGGAAAATTGGGACGATAAAATAATTCATCCAGGGGATGCGATGGAGGAATTGTACCCATTACAGAAGAAGCATTGCCCCTTTGAATTGCTATACTAATTCTTTGTATCAAAAATGACGTTGAACGATTATCTTTTGTTCTCAAATGAAATGATATATATCACGGTAATTGTATCTCACATATCAAGTGTTGTAAAAAGCATATTACGAACGAATGGAAAAATTAATTCCATGTGTGCGTAATTGCTTTACAACACGCACTACGTACTTTACTTTACCTACGGCCATTTACAGTGTGCCAAAATGTCTGGACTACTTTTAATATTTTTAATATAATATTATTAGGTATTGTAAATGATGCTTAAACACGTCGTTTTTTTATTTCAGATGTCGTTTTTTGTTGTTCGTTTCATGTATAGAGAGATATCTAAAAACTAGTTATGACAGGAAACTTATATTCTTCAAATGGGATACCCCGTATATTATTGCATCTTCAGATTTATTGAGCAATTTTATTTCGAACGATTCAACAAAATTATAGAGGATATATGTTTCACAACTTTGATGATCATATATGATATAATTTGTTCTATATTTACTACTACGTTGCTTTAACTTACATTAGGAACATTATAATTATTCATGGTTACTGTACAATTATTAAATATATTGAGTATTTCGATGTATCGAATCATATGACATTGTAACATTTTTGTTTCTTGAAGTTGTATTACTATATGTAAAATAGCGGAGGATATTCTCGGTGAGGTGAGTTCTCTGTTTTTTAAGGAATTGTCAACATAACCTTCTACTACTGAAGACGATTGCTAGCCACTATGTCTCTTCAAATCCAAAAGATTTTCGCCAGCATCAATAGTTGCCGAAGATCTGCGAAAACAGTGTCCTGTGTTGCGATTAGGATTTTCTAGTTTTAGAAATTCGGCAATATCTTTTGGTATGCTGCCTAATTTGTTTATCCCAACGGGTTGTTTGGTGCATTTTCCATTGATATATTGAAAAAAAAAAGTAAATTTTCATTTAGTATTGTCTTGCGTATAGTGTAATATTTTTTGTTTCCAGATAAAAATGGCCAGAGATCACAAAAGAACGTTGAATTTTGGTTTTTGTATTTGGAATTTAAATAATGAAGGATTTTCCTGTGTCCTCAACATCTTCAATTTTCATAGCTCCGTTACTGACATACAGAGTGATTTGTGAATTTAGACAAAAAATTCCATCCGCCATATTGAATACAGGGAATAGCCGATTTGGTTTAAATTTGGTGCATGACAAGTAACCTTTTGAACGAAACCAATATCAGGACCGAAATATTCTTTTTTTTCCGTATTAAGTTCTTGTAAAAATAACTCACCCTGTATAATAATTATCAAAAATCTGATTCAAAATCTACGGAACAAAATCCTACAGGAACTTGTTAAAAAAAATTCTGGTACCATTTCAGTTATTCCGTAATAAATTATTATTTTCCATTTTTTCACTCAAGAAATTAATTGTCGGATAAAGTACCATCAAAAATGGGTTAATATAATAAATATTTACGAAACCAAGACATAAATATTGTTATTCTCTTCGATTAGTTCGTAGTGAAATTTTATAAAATACTCTCATAACCCAAAAAAACTGACCTAGTATAACAATTATCAATAATCTGATCGCAGATTTGAAATCTACTATTAAAAGCAAATGAGAATTTGTTAAAATAGGACTAGACTGAATTTTTTGTAAATTATATTTGCTGCTAATCAATTTGAATTTATGAAAATACAACACAACGCACAATATTTTTTTTAATAAACAATAAAAAAAGAAATCGTAAAAAACTTCTAATATTACAATAAATTTTCAAAGTGAAGCCATCCAACATCAATACATTTTTGAGAGCGTGCCACTAGATGATTCACTCACTTTCGAATTATTTGAGGGTTATTTCTAACACTTACATGCAGCAGTGATTTTCTCTAATAGATCTTCTCTATTTCTAATTTCTTCATTATACACTTCTGATTTTAACTGACCCCATGAATAGTAGTCTAGGGGTGTTAAATCAGGGGATTGCGGTGGCCAATTAACTAGACCTCCACGGTCGATCCATCTGTTGGGGTAAGTGGCATTGAGATGATTTCTAACTGAAATTGAAAAGTGAGGTCCAGCATCATCATGCTGGAACCCATACCACAGGTATTTAGACCTTGCAATAGATCCGGTAAAGTATTGGCCAATAAATTCAGGTAAACATTACCAGTAAACCGTCCGTCAAGTACGTGAGGTCCAATCAAATGATTATTAAGGATTCCATACCATACATTGACATGAAATCTGTATTGGCAGTTTTTCTGAACAATGACATGTGGGTTTTCGTCTGCCCAAATACGCACATTTCTAGTATTATAAATTCCATCCCTGATGAATTGGCTCTCGTCGGTAAAATAAAATTATGTTAATGGTCCTTCTAGTGCTAAGCACCATCTTGAAAACAATATGCGTGGTACATGATCACCCTCTTCAAGCTTTTGCACTTTTTGTTTGTGGTATGGATGCAAACCATTTTCTTTTAATGTTTTCCATACACGCATACGAGGTAGCGCCAATTGCCTACTTATTCTTCTTACGCTACTAGAAGGATTATCATTTATAGCGTCCAGTATTTGCTCTTCGTGATGAACATTATTTCTTCGAGCATCTTCTCGTCCTCTATTTGATGGAACTTTTCTTTTTCCCTAATACTTGAAGTACCTTAGCAAATGTTGAATGATGTGGTACCCGACGATTAGGATAGCGACGTCTGTATTCAGGTTCTTGCAGACTGGCCATTTCCTTCGTAAAGCCCATACACAAATGAAATATCTGCGTATTCCTCATTAGTAAAATGAAACGGCATCATAAACACACTCTAAGAACTATAGTTTGAACTTAAAAACACTAGAATAATGAATGAACACCAACAAAACTAACGATACTGACAGCTAGCTACACAATAGTTTTTCATAATGATATTCGGGATTTGACACTTGACACAAGCCTACTGTATTTGACAAACATTGTTAGCTACTGATACGAATTTATTCTTCGGTTTTTTGGGTTATGAGACTATTTTATGAAATTTTACTACGAACTAATTGAAGAGAATAACAATATTTATGTCTTGGTTTCGTGAATAATTATTATATTAACCCATTTTTTATGGTACTTTATCCGACAATTAATTTCTTGAGCGAAAAAATTGAAAATAATAATTTATGACGGAATAACCGAAATGGTGCCAGAAACTCTTTCAACAAGTCCTTGTAGGATTTATTTCGTAGATTTCGAATCTGAGTTCAGATTTTTGGTAATTATCATACAGGGTGAGTTATTCTTACAAGAACTTTACATTGACAAAAATGAATATTGCGGTCCTGCTATTGGTTTCGTTCAGAAGGCTTCTTGTTAAAGCCTTTCAGTTCAATTCATATACCGAATTTAAACCAAATCGGCTAATCCCTGTATTTAATATGGTGGGTTGAATTTTTTGTCTAAATTCACAAATCACTCTGTATGTCAGTAACGAAGCGGTTTTAGATATTTGTATATGGCATTTTGCAATCATATTGGCAGTCCCTATAACCCCATAAGTTTTGTCGGTTTCATCTCCGAACACCTTGTATAAGTGTGCACCGGGAGCATGGGACCCATAAAAGAATACCCTCCTTTTGCAAAATATGTTATTTAATCAACAAACCGTGAACATATTTTTTGCATAACGTGTGCAGTAGCCACTTCCAATCTAATCCTTGTGAAATAAATGATTGTGGCATTCTCGCAGCCTGGTGCAGATTTCTATAAATTCGCACATAACCCGACAACTTGTGAATTACCAACTCGGTATTTTTTTGCCTTTCATCTGTCAACTCTATCAATCAAAAAATGTAATTGGCTGCATAATTCGCAAAATATCGCATAACACCAACTAATTTCAGCTGCTCAACTGTCGTAAATTGATCCTACCATCATGAGACTGGTACAGAGACACAATACCTTCGAGCTGTAGCCGAATATTTCAGTTTTCAGGTCATTGCCAAGTCTGCTGTTACATATATTCGATACGAGGTAATAAAATATGTAAATGTTCGTTCAATATCTGAAATAACCACACAATCACAACGAATTATATTTCAAAATATATTATATTCCGTCTCATTTTAATTTGTAACAGTTCTTATATAGAAAATTTTATACCAGTCATTTTCAACCAATCGGGTGCTTTATTTCGACATTGTTACTATGGTAACCAGCAAATTTTCTGAAAATGTTCCATCTACATTAGCACGTATCCGTAAAATTGATAAGTGGAAATTTTCCGACACATGACAGCTATCGTATTATTAGACAAAAATGATATTGAAATAATATTGACGATATTTTTCATTTACTTACTTTATAAGTTGGAAATATTACAACAATTTATTAAGGTGTACATTCTATAATATCATTAATTAATTTTAAATTCTTCAAAAATTCCACTTCTACCTCTTCTTTCCTAAGTGGTGAATAAAACACAGAACCGGTGTTTTTTTTAACAATATGCATGTATTTCATAAAATAAAAATAATACTGAGACCCCAGTTTATTTCTTTGAGTATTAGATTTGTGTCCAAAAGAAGGCACAATATCACGCAGAATGTGGCCAATCTCTTTAAATAAGTTTTCTTGCTCAGGATTCAATCCAGATTTTTCCACTAGATATGTTAGATATTTCACATTTTTATGGTACATTTTGATGTGATGTGATTCTTTGCAAAAAGAACACAATTCATACGATTGAAAGTTCATTTTATTATCACTTTTTTACTAACTTATGATTGCACACAATTTTATAATGCCACAAATAAAATATTGATTGACAGGAGTAGTGAATGTCAAATTCATGGCTAACTTTGAAAGATATTTTTTTAACCGGCAACATACGCCAATAACATTCTATTTAGAATAAAGAATAAAATATCCCGATTTCCTGAATTATTTGAAAAACTATTTTTTAAAGAAAATTCATGTACTCAAAAAAATTCCGGCAATAATTCATGCTCTAGGGAGATTATAAGTGAGAATTTTTATTGCATTGAATATTGGTTTGCAATTATTGATTGGGAATAACAATCATATTTTTTCTATGGAAACATAGAGAAACGCTGGTTCTAATATACAGTGTGTCTCACTTCTCATGGAGACACCCCCGTATCTTCCGTAATTATTGGAGTAGAAATCTGTAATTTTCACGGAAAGTAAGTCTAAATTTTTTTCCTGGGGTTGCGAAAAATTATATTAGGTGACAAAAAATGCTCAAAATTCTTACGGATTCGTGATCAGGACATCAACTTCATGGGACCCGAGACACAATTCCTTCGATATATAGCCGAATATTTCAGTTTTCAGGTCATTGCCAAGCCTGCCCTTACATATCTTCGATACGAGGTAATGAGATATGTTGATGTTCGTTCAATATCTGAAATAACCACACCTGGTTCTGCATCTACATTTTTTTTTTTTATGTTCTGGTTCCCACGAAAAGGGATATCCTGTAATGTTCAGAGAACATCGTGGGAACCAAGGGAAAGAAGGTAGGAGTTGGTGTTCTTCTTAAATTTCTGGAGGTTGTATGCCTCGGGGAACACCTCCCTAGGCAATGAGTTCCAAAGCCTCGCTGTTCGTTGGATGAACGAGTCTTTGGAAAGTGATGTTCTGCAGGTCTCCAAAGTGACCACGAAGGGGTGTGATGACTGAACTTGACGGGTTAGTCTCGAAGAGACTGCCAAAGCAGGAACGATTGTTGATATTTCAGAAGAGCATCGCCCATGAAAATATCTATAAAATAGAGACAAATCGCCAACTTTCCCATAACAAATGATATTTCAAAATGTATTATTTTTTATCCCATGAACATTTGAATCAGCTCTTATCTATACAATTCCTATTGCATTGAATATAATAATAAATATCGATTGGGAATTAGAATCATACATTTTTCTATGGAAACAGAAACACGCTAGTTCCAAGCCACTTAGCAAAATACCCAACATATATATATGTATATATAAATATATATATAATGTAATGTGGGGATGCAGTCAGGTTAAGGGCTTTTTTTGAGTAAACTATTTGGAATACGGAATAGCTTTCGGCTATGTTTATTTTCTTCCTCAGGACGACTGAAAATTATAAATTATAATGAATAACAATCTGAAATTGTATACTTTTCAGATACTTACCGATATGAGATTCAATAAAATAAGTTCATTTGAGGAACATAAGAAATATTTTATGTCTTATGACAGCGACAATTGAATATTTTTAAATGAATCGAGTTGGAAATTTTCAATACTGAGTGATATATCATTATTTTTGTTCAAATTCAGTTAGGATTGTCCCAAAAAAATATATTGGCCAAACCTCCAGAAGTCTCAATAGCCGTATTATATTCCATAGAAGTGACTGTAAACGAAATATTAACTCATGCACACTTTCAGAACATGTTAATCAGAAGGACCATAGAATGGACTATGATAACATACAAATTTTAGATGCTGAGAATAATGCAACCAAAAGGATTTGGAAATGGTTCATATCAATTATAATAGTCAACCTATGAATAAAAAACTGATTTGAATAATCTTAGCCAAATACATATTTACTGAATTTGAACAAAAATAATCTCTCCTTGTTTATGTAATATGTAAGTATAAATTGAACTCAGTTCATCAATATCTGTTTTTTTATTAATAGTTTTTATATTATTTTTATTAATGTGGACCATTTCTAAAAAAAATCTTTTTGTCAGGTCTTTTTCAACATCTAATATCCTTGAATTTTGATAATCAATACGATGATCTCTGTCTATGAAATGAGTTGCCAAAGCACAAGATCTTATACACCTTCTGCAATCACTTTTATGGCCTGCGATTCTATCTTTTAGCATCTGTTTGGTCTGACCGATGTATACTTGATCACAATCTTGGCATGGAAATTCATAAACAATATTAGATTTACAATTTTTTGGTATTGGAGTTTTCAATTTGGAATGAAGATTATAAATGGTTTTCAAATTGGTTTTTGCTATTATAATATTTTCGTTTTTTAGTAAGTTAATCAATTTCCGTGTCAATTCTTGAATGTGAGGAAGACTTTTGTAGTATATTCGATTGTCATTGTTATTATTCAGTGAATTTGGTATTCGAGAGTTGGTATAAGAAGGAGTACTGAATAATATTTTATTAATCAATGAATTTGGGTAAGAATTTTCAATTAGATTAATTTTAAGTTCTTTCAAACATTCCATTCTTAAAGAAGGGTGTGTAACTTTTTCAACTCTAGATTTCATATTAGTAATCATATTAATTTTTTTTTTATAATCTTCCAATCATTTGGTGAAATCAGTATCGAAAATAAATGGGATGTTATTTCTAATCACTGTAATTTCACAAACAAACTTCCATGAATGTTATTGACTTCATATTCGATTCATCCTACATGGTATTCGAAGAAAAATTTTACAAACAAATTTTCGGTACTCCTATGGGTTCTTGTATATCACCGATTTTATCTAGTTATGTATGAGATATCTAATTGGTGAGTGTTCAAAGAAGTTAATTTTGATATTCCCTTCATTAAAAGGTATGTTGATGACCTTATTCTTTCTGTTCACCATCTACAAGTTTGAAAGAACTTAAAATTATTCTAATTGGAAATTCTTACCCAAATTCATTGATTAATAAAATATTATTCAGTACCCCTTCTTATACCAACTCTCGAATACCAAATTCAGTGAATAATAACAATGACAATCGGATATACTACAGAAGTCTTCCTCACATTCAAGAAATGACACCAAAATTGATTAACTTACTAAAAAACGAAAATATTATAATAGCAAAAACCAATTTGAAAACCATTTATAATCTTCATTTCGAATTGAAAACTCCAATACCAATATTGTTTATGAAATTCCATGCCAAGATTGTGATCAAGTACCTATACATCGGTCAGACCAAACAGATGCTAAAAGATAGAATCGCAGGCCATAAAAGTGATTGCAGAAGGTGTATGAGATTGATTTGTTGAAAATATAAACAGGATGTGACAAACATGATTTTTGTCACCAACATGACCTCCATAAGAGCCCATTTGGAATTTTAAAATGTTTATACACTTATGTTTAAGTAATCTTGATCAATTTTGATCAAAGTTTTAACTATATATGACTATACCAAGAGTGTTGTTTGTTGTGACATGGTATTTTATAAATTGCTGCAAGTGAAAGGGATTTTTAACCTCACTTTTAGTTCCTGATGAAGAGACAATAAATGACTCGAAAGCTTGAACAGAAAAAAGAGTACACTTTTTTTCTATACCCCTGTTGACTGCATACCCGAATTTAAAAAGGATTCTTCTTTAACTTAGACAGTCTAACCTTTATATATATATATATAAGAATCCTTTTTGACTTCGGGTATGCAGTCAACAGGGGTATGGAAAAAGTGTACCTTTTCTATACCCCTGTTGACTGCATACCCGAATTTAAAAAGGATTCTTCTTTAACTTAGACAGTCTAACCTTTATAATGTGTTTCGAGTCATTATTCTCTTCATCAGAACTCTAATAATTAAATTGAACATTATAATATTTGAAAACCAATTAGGCATGTATACTTACAAAAGTGAGGTTAAAAATCCCTTTCACTTGCAGCAAATTATAAAATACCATGTCACAACAGACAACACTCTTGGTAAAGTCATATATAGTTAAAACTTTGATCGAAATTGATCAAGATTACTTAAACATAAGTGTATAAACATTTTAAAATTCCAAATGGGCTCTTATGGAGGACATGTTGGATTCAAGAGGCAGTGGTGACAAATGAAAATGGATGATTATTGAAGTAAATGAAGTTGACAATTGACAAGTATGAAAAATAGATCTACGACCTGTTGCCAACATACAATGCGATGAAAAATAATATCACCAAACAATTACATGGTACCAACTTATGTTAATTGAAACGATTTAGGTAAGTCTCATAAGGAGACTGCCAGAGAAAATATGAGTTTTAACAATTAAAAAAATATTAAAAATTAATATATAACAAAATTTGACAGAGTGCAAAATTTCATTACCCACCATTCCAGGGGACACAATAATGTTAATGTATTGAGTTGTGGTCTGTCTCATACGGAGAACGACTGAGTAAATATGAATAGATTATGCTGAGATTATCGATGTCAGTTCTCGAATTCATTGAATTAGGTTCTTTGAAAATTTGTGTCATTTCGAGAAAAGTTCTCTTTTTTACATTAGATTCATGTTCCAAGATATTCACATTATCATAATCTGGGTTATGGTTCAAAGCCATGGTGTGATGAGCTAAAGAACACGTTTTTTTAAAATTTCTAATATCGCTTTTATGCGAGGTGATTCTGTCTTTCAATTTCCTTTTGGTTTGGCCAATGTACTTCTTTTCACATTGAGAACAGGGGATACAATAAACCAAGTTTGAATTGTCTAATAAAGGATCTTTGTCTTTTAACTTTGAAAAAATCTTGTTCAATACTATTTGGTTTTTATACGCGATTTTGATGTTAGGAATCTTGGGAAATAATTTGTTGGATTTATAGTTTAAAGATTCTATATGTGGTAAGGTAAGATAGAACGTTGGTTCCAAAATGTTATTATTAGAATTAATTATAATATCATTATTGTTATTGTTTGGATGATCAATATCGATGGAAGACCTACTGAAAATCAGTTTATACACAAGGTTCCGTGGGTAACCACTATTAATGAAAAGTTGCAAAAGTTTTTTTAAATTGATTGTTCTTAGTGAAGTGTGACTTGTTTTGATTACTCTATCTTTCATGCACAAGACCAGATTTATCTTTTGTCTGTGTCGATGATATGATTCGTAATGTAAGAATCTTCCTGAAGCACCAGGTTTTGTATACCAGCTGGTGATTAGAGTATTGTCTGCTCTTCTGATTACTTTTGTATCTAAGAAGGGGACACTCTGTTCTATGTTTTCTTCTTCGATGGTAAATTGCAGTTTTTCATGATAAGAGTTGAAAACAAGTAACAATTCTTGTAATTTGTCCTGAGGGGCACTTAATATGATATCATCTACATATTTCTTCAAAAATTGAATCTTGCTTAAACAATCATCAATGAGATCATCCATTACATATTGAGCAATTATCGGTGAAACTGGGCTGCCCATTGGAATTTAAAAAGGATTCTTCTTTAACTTAGACAGTCGTCTAACCTTCACAACTTCTATATATATATATATATATATATATATATATATATATATATATATATATATATGTATATATATATTTATATAAATATATAGGGTGAGTCAGAATAAGACCGATAAACTCCGACTACAGACTCCTCACCTCATTTCGGAGTGAAAAGTTGCTTTCAAGGTATGTACATTAATACAGGATACACCAGGAATATTCCAAAGCGTGCGACAGTCGATGATACGGAGATGCCAATTGTGTATTGAACAAAATGGTGGTCAATTTGAACATTTGCTTCAATGCCTTGTTTGTTCCTATGTAGTGTAGCCACTAAACCGTTTCTATCATTTAAGTAGATATAAATACACATTAATTATTTTTCATCATCAAAAACATGTTGATTTGATATTATTTTCCTAGATAATTCAATCGAAAATGGCTTTGATAATGATACTCCAACATAAACTGCAACAAATGAAGAGTACGTATCTTCAGTTTTTCGCAAAAATTATTTCAGAAAAATATGAAGGAACATATGAACACATACCATCGTAACTACGCCACAGGTTGACGAAAATAAAAAATTATAACTTCAAATTAGCACGTTGATAAACCTTCATTGGTGTACCAAGTTTACATATTTTTTCTTCAGGAATTTTGGAGAAAACAAATTAAATCTTATTTTTTCCGTACTTTCGACAACCTGTATCTCAGAGGGGATGCATTTTAGGACATATTTTGATGGCAACTTTTTATCTCGAAATGAGGTGAGGAATCTGTAGTCGGAGTTTGTCGGTCTTATTATGACTCACCCTTTATATATATATATATTCATATATCAACTTCACTGTTTCACGGGTCCCAAAATTTGGACAAATTTGACAAAATAATCCCTTATAAAATAGCATTATACCTACACACGTCATTCACGGGTATATACAAAGGTTTTATGTTCGAATCAAGAATTGAAAGCATATTTACTGTGATTTCCCACAGTAAAATATGGAATTATAAACTTTTCTGAAAAGAAGACTGTCGAATGTTGAGCAACAGTTGGGTAGGTAAGTAAGATGTAAGTTTCTGCTATCCTCCATTTTTATCAGATTACGTTCCCAATTTGTGACTTTCGTGATCGTACTTACGTCCATAGATGAATCGAACAATTTGAACTCAACAATATGTAAACATACATAAAACTAGGGTCTTAGCTAATCGTACACGTAATTTGATGTTGAGTATGTCTCTATTTAATATAGAAGTTTCTGAAAAAAATATTTTTTCCCAGAAGATTATTGATGTGAATTTAAAATCAATGATAGTCATATAGGGGTTCATTTATATGCAGAAGAATGTCACTTTCCGGATTTATTGGTACGTGGATGCATCCATACAATCTGATAGTTGACGGATAATTTTTTTGTTGGTTTTTTAGTTTCTTCTGACTACCTCATCTGCTCCAAAAAAGACAAATATTTCTGTCCATGAAACATCAATAACTTTTCTGACCCCAGCTTATATTTAACAAATGAGAGCTTATGAAATAAAGAGCAAACAACATTGACAAAGAACGATAAAAAATTTGTTATCCTACCTTCTATCTCTCAACAGACAAATTCTGAAGTTATTGATGCAAGTATTGTTGAGTTTCCTTATGAATCGATCAAAACAAAAGCACAAACCAAATATACGTGATTTATAGATGTATAGATCAGTGCCGAACCAGTTTTCAAAGGCCAAATATCTAAAAAATTCTTAGCAATGGGTGGTTGGAAAATCTAGGATTGATGGTGGATTGGGGGTGCGAAAATGTCTGTTTGTGGTGGTGAAACGTGTTTTTTTACGATTTATTGTAAAAGTTGACCTCCTATAAAAAATTTGAGGATAATTGAAAGAGCTACAACTTTTATTTGAACCATTTTTCACATAACCTCAAAAATATTGAGGAAAATGGCTAAACCAATTTTTTTTGTTTGTTATTTTATCTCCCACAAAAATTATTCGATTTTGATGAAATTCTTTGAAAATGTATGTGCTTAATTTTCAATCAAAAACGTTGATGAGCAAAATTCTTATTTTTCAAAATTTCAGGACAGCATGTTTTTCGTTGAAACCTCTACTTCGAAATGTTGTAAAAAATACTGTTATGTGGAAAAATATCATTAAAACTGGAAAAAACAAAAAAAAACTTTTTTCAAGATCGGCTTTTTTCGTAAATGTCACTAATTCTTCATTGTTAATTCAAATGAAGCGTTGAAAGTGATGCAAAACCTTAATTTTGATGTTTTATCTAATGAGAGAACTTTTAGGTTTGGACTGCTGAAAAACAAAATGTTTAAACAATAATTTCATTTAAGGAATTTTCACATACCAGGTTCAGGTGATACAAAAGATACATTTCATGTCGAAAACAGCTTTAAACATGAATAAAACAAAACATTGTTGCGTGTCTCCACTGTTTCCCTGGATGTGATACGACTTCCAGTTTCGCTGGAAATAGGAAAAACTATTGTAAAATATTTACTGGCCAACCAACATTTATCAAAGCTCACAGAATTTTTTTATCGGAGAAATGCAGAAAAACAAACAATAGCCGAAAATTGATTCAAACTAATAGCGTATATTTCAAATGTAAGAAAAATGATATGTCTGTGATCTTATTGAGGCTTGTATGTATCAATGTATCAAACCGCTACGGTATGGTTTCCATTCAATTTAGAAAAACTACCACCAACTGAGGGAGCAGCTGAACAACACTGCTACAGGGCTTATTTTCAAATTGGCAACAAACTTAGAGCTACGGATTGGGGGTGGAAACATCATCTAACCGGAATAATGCTTAAATTGACAGAAAATTCATTAATTCCTGAAATTTTGCTGAAATCTATCTGCTGCAGCTGCGAAACTGGTTTTGATAGTAAAAGATGCGGCTGTCGAGAGCATGAAGTAAAATGCTCCAATCTATGCTCCATTTGTCACGGGCCGAGAACTGTTCTTACTCTGAAATACATTTGTGCCCATAAAGCAAAAAAAAATCTTACCTAAAACGGTGAGTTTTAGCAAATTCTTAGGTGAAATTATTGTTTAAACATTTTGTCTTTCAGCAGTCCGAACCTTAAACGATTAATTAAAGTTCCCTTATTAGATATTACATTGAAACCACCGTTTTGCTTCACTATTAACACTTCATTTGAACGAACAATGAAGAATTAGTTACATTTACGGAAAATCGATCTTGAAAAAAGTGTATTTTTGGTTTTTAAATATTTGACAATGTTTTTCCATATCAACACAATTCCGAAATAGACTTCATCGAAAAAAATGCCGTCCTGAAATTTTCGAAAATCAACTCTTTGTTTAAAAATTAGGCCTTTTTTTAATTAAATTCGCAAAAATTTCAAAAATCCATATTTTGCTAAAAAAAAATACAGCTTTTTTGAGATATAAAAATTCACATTCTCACCAAATTGCATCGGAATCAAATAATTTTTGTGGAATACAAAAATAAAAATTAAAAGGTTTGACGTTTCTCTCAATATCTTTGAGATTATGTAAAAATATAGTTTTGATAAAAGTTGTAGATCTTTCAATCATATTCAATTCTACGTCAATTTTTTTTCAATAGGACGTAAACTTTTGCCAGAAATCGTAAAAATATTTTTTTTTCACAAATTAGTGGCTTTAGACTGTAAGCTATTACACTAGCACACAAACACAAGTTAATCAGTCAACTAAGTTGGAAAAAGACGGTTTCAACGATTTTCTGTAGTTTTACTCAATTTCAATAGGATAATATTGGTTCAGATCTCACGTAACAAATAATTAAACAAAAAGAATGGATAAACATAATGAATAAACAATAATTTTTGCTACACTATTATAACTCTCCTATAATACCAAAAACCTATAGTGAAATTAAAACAAGAGGTGGGAGCAAGCCCTGAAAAATTAGTTGATTCACCGACCTGGACCCCACTGATAAACATATTCATGATTTCAAGTGGGTATTTGCTATGAGCATTGATGGACATCCCACAAAATAGAAAGCAAGGCTAGTAGCAAAAGTTTTCCGTCAATAATATTTGGGTGACTACATGGAAGATTAGCGCATGTTGCACCCAAATATACCCTCAGATTTTTCTGGCCTTCTCTGATCAATGAAATGTTAATGTCCAATCACATGGACGTAAAAACTGTATTTCTGGATGGTGTTTTACGAGAGACAATTCAAATGAATATTCCCGAGGGTATAAATGCAGACAATAATAAAGAATGCAAACTTCATATATGAATTTATGGTTTGAAACAGTTATCAAGATGCTGGTATGAGCATTTTGGAAAAACAATTAACGAGCTTAACTTCAAACTGACCCTTACTTTTAAATACTAGACAGATGCAAAATAAACAAAAATATTTGTCGATGAAATTTTAATTTGAACGTGAGACAAAGAGGTAATGTCAAGATTCCGAAATCATTTGAAGAATCAACATGAAACGAAAGGCTCACAGAATGTGAAACAATTTCTACACTGTTGAAAATTTCTATAGTAACTTTACAAAAAAAAACGTTGGAAGTTTTAACGCATAACAATATAGTAATAATAAATTTCAGTTTTGTAAATTTACTACACGACCTATTCCAACTTCATTTAGTGAAATTACAAAACATTTGTTGAAATTTACTAAACGTCTATCGAGAATTTGTTTAGTAAAATAACAATACAAATGTTATAATTTTATTGAAATATTTTGTAATTTCAGTATGCTGCATTGTAAATTTACTACACAATTTTATTCAACTTAGTTTTAAAAAATTACAACATATTTGTTGCATTTTTACTAAACATTTATGATAATTTTTTTTGGTAATATTATAATACAGGTGTTGTAATTTTGTTAAGAATTATATTCGAAAATGTTTTGTAGTTTCAGTATATTGCATCGTGAAAATTTGGTTCTCATTAAAAATTGGTAAATAAAGCGAACAAATGGTCGGATGACTACAGATGCGAGTACCATGAATAATTACTGATATCAAATAGAAAATTAATTATTATTGAATTACTTACCAACAATTCATGTTCTTTTAACTTTCAACAAATTGCCTTCGAATGTGACCAATAACTTCTTCCAGTTGCTTTAGCAATAGTCTCACAAGTATTATTAACTTCTCCCTATGTAAATGGGTGATGTTTTATCAACACAAGTTTAAACAATGAGATTCATAAAAAAATTATTATTCAAAAG
This sequence comes from Gonioctena quinquepunctata, assembly GCA_018342105.1. Classification (NCBI taxonomy): domain Eukaryota; kingdom Metazoa; phylum Arthropoda; class Insecta; order Coleoptera; family Chrysomelidae; genus Gonioctena; species Gonioctena quinquepunctata. The sequence goes on along the minus strand of JAFIRS010001960.1, from coordinate 212,424 downwards.
TTGCTTACTTTTTGTGGACTATAAAATAACCAAATGCTTTACTAATTTACGTAACACCAAACAGTAATTTTTAGTAACGAAATCGCAGCGTTGTCTAGTCCGTGTCAATGCCGATTGTCCCGAAATGCTTGGAAAACAAATGACACAGTTCCAACACGCAAAGGCTAGCAACGTTTGATGCGTGAATCTGAGTAGAGAATCAAATCACAAACAATGTTTGTGAATTTTAAAAACTTTCAACTGGAAACTGACCAACAGTTCGGTAAAGTTATAAAACGCATAGGAAACATTTTTTTTTTGGTGAAATTACAATAATTTATGCAATTGCAAGTCAGGGATGTAAAAATACTGAGAATATTTGTATATTTTTAATAATTTCAGAGTTATTTCACTTTCAATATATTCCTGTAACTCCACCAAAAATTGTAGTAAATGAAGTCACAAACAATGTTTGTAAATTTTAAAAACTTTTGATTGGAAACTGACCAACGGTTAGGTTAAATTACAATACGTGTAGGGTTACTACATGAAGATTGTAAAATAACGACTCATCTTAGTAGGTTTCCTCAATGTCTTGGTATATTACTCGAATTGTATTATATTTTGTATTGGCAATACACTGATTTGTGATTTTACTCATATGTTGTATTCTAAAACAATTGTAATTTTACAAAAAAAAATTACAATGTAGGCATACGCATTCAAAAATCAGAAAATATGGCAACCCTCTATTTATTCAAAAACATTTCTCAAAAACACTACTTGAAAACGAAATAAATTATCAGGAAATAGATGCTGTTTGATGTATGGAATATTATCCATACGCCTAGATCCATGTAGTATACAACAATGAATATCTCAAGCAGGTACCAAAGCATATCTAATAAAGAATTTTTTACATGCACAAAATATGTTATGAGATATATCAAAAATTCTATAAACCTCAAATAAACGCAACATCGATTATATGAATATTATGTTATGTTGATTCTGATTTTTAAATAATGAAGTGGATATTACAACGGTACTTATTCCAAGCCTTCGAAAACTTTATGTTTTCTTGGAATTCCACAAGGCAATCCTCTGTACTCCTTTTGGTTAATACAAAAATAAGCGTAAGGAGGCCGCATTGTTGAGGAATGTATTAATAATTAATATTTGAACATGCAATCATCAATAACAATCTTCGAAGATAATAAAGGCTGCATTTGTATAGCAAAGAATCTCACGAATCATATAAAAATCAAACATATTCTTATAGAGTATCACAACAAATATTTAAAAAATCAAAATCTGTTCGTTTCTATGCCGATTTCGTCAGTATAAGTGAAAAAAATTGAAATTGCATGAATTGATTCTGACACTTTTTCCAAAAAAATTATCTGTTGAACAAAGCTATTCTATTCACCATGAATGGCCCATGTACTTATTATACGATAATTGAGCACTTTTTCAGAATTTTAATAGTATTTTCAAATGAAGATCTATGATTTCATAATGAGTGTGTTGAATGCGGACACGTTCTTATTGATATGGATTATGTCTTTGCTTATGCAGTAAGGAGAATTCTAAAATTTTTTCCTGGGGCATCACGAAGACTGGGGGTGGCCCTGTCAATCTGTATTCTGGTCTGATAATAATTTGGAATCCACCGAATAATCGATACTCCCTCCTCTCCTAAGGAATGAACTACAAATGACTTCATTCACTATTTCAATGGAATTTCCCTTGAAAGGAAAGTGTTACTTTTACACTTCGCAAACTGTATCGATCTTTCTAGTTCAAGGTCAGGTCAAATCATCCAATAAAGGACATTCAACATAGGATAAGTGAAAGTTAAACGAATAGGTAATAACCACTGCCGCAATAACTATTCAATATATAAATACTGAGTAGGAACTAATAGTTATCAATCGATCAATCACCGTGATCAACCAAATATCCCACAAAATGGCTTTCAAAGTAAGGGTTTTGTATAAGATTTGATAATTCATAAACTTCAATCTCATACACCTTATATTATCTTCAACGTGAAGACTCTCTGAATAATGAACCACGTGAAGTGATATCATGATTATTTGTTTTTTTTTGTTACAGTTTGTCATCTTCTTTGCTATAGTGGCTGTTGCCCGTGGTGGTGTGATAGGTTATGATTCTCACTCTGCCTACTCTGCTGCTCCTTCAGTTTCCTACTCCAGTGTTTCGGTTCCAGCTGTATCCCACGTTCCATCTCCAGTGTATGCCAAAGGTGCAACTTCAGCATATGCTGCTTCCCCTTACAGAGTAGCCGCTTCCGCATACAGAGCAGCTGCCCCAGTAGCTTATGCCAAGAATGTTGAAGAATACGCCCCAGCCCACTACGACTTCGGATATGGTGTGGAAGACCCTCACACCGGAGATGTGAAAAGTCATCAAGAAACCCGCGAAGGAGATGTCGTCAAAGGCAGCTACTCGCTCATCGAAGCTGATGGCTCCAAACGTATTGTCGAATATACCGTGGACCCTCACAGTGGATTCAACGCTGTAGTACACAAAGTAGCTGGTGCCGCTCCGGCATATGCCAAAGTTGCTGCTCCAGGATCTTACGCTGCACCGCTTTCCGCTCATACTTATGCTGCCCCAGCTGTTGCCAAAGTAGCACTACCAGTAACCAAAGGGTACTCTGTTGCCCCATCAGTATCCTACTCTAGTGTATCAGCCCCGGTAGCTGCCCATTCAACACCATACTACCACTAGAACCGTTATTCATATTTATTTATTTATTTAGTTCCATATCGCAATAAAGCACTTATTTTGTTGAATTATCTATGTTTTGTTGGATACCACATCGAACTAGTCTGCAGAGCTTTTCCAATAGTATTTTTTATGGATAAAGGAAGAAAAATCTAGTCGAACTTTCTGTTTTGCATCTAAAACAGCTTTATGAATAATTAACAGAGTTCCCTCTTGGGGTTTCTTCAAGAAACGCATTCATCATCAGTAGCAGCGTCTTCTTGATTGGGATAGACTCAATATCGGTTGATAGTCGAAGAAATCTTCTTTCATGATTCTTGTAATGAGAAGGGGTAAAAATGAGTCATTTGGGCAAGAGGGTAGCAGAAAAAAAGGTTGTACGTCATCGAGAAAAAAAATCTGAAACTGGCATTTTAAGAAAATCCATTCGTTTGTATCCAAGTGGTAGATTGAACTGATCAAAACAACTGATACAATCTGTGAGCTTTCTGCAAACTTAAAATCTTTAGAACAAAAACTCAAAATCGATCATATGGAGCAAAAAACAACCAGTTGAGAAAAAACAAATTCAATGCAAAATACCAGTTTTTTTTCAATTAAAACAAAAATAATTCCGCGTCAATTGTAATGAGTTTTTAACAGAAAGAGACAAAACATTATGAATCAGATTGATTGAAGAGGTGTTCGACTGTAACTTGGGTAGCACAGTTGTTACAAATGGGGGTAGGATCCTCCTGTGAGATATGTTGGTGAGTTACGAGTGTATGTCCTAATCGGTGCGGTTGATAATGACTTCGTCTCTCCTTCTCGTGGATAGTGATAACTTCTCATTGATTAGTTCTTAGATTTCTTTGAGTTTGGCTGTTGTTTCAGTTTAGGTTGATAGCCATGAATTAATTATGAAGTTTTGAATTGATGACTTTCGATGACTTGTTGTTCGAGGATGGAAACTTACTTTCAAAAAGTGTATCCCCATCAGAAATTGCTTGATAGGATAGTGCCTCAGCTTCTTGATTTTTCTTGATTCCTACGTGAGAAGGTACCCATAAAAATACAATATTTTTTACTTCGTACTGTAGTTGGTGAAGAATTTCTTCAATTGATGGGAGATTTGGATGAGATGGATATAACTGTTTCAGTCCATAAATTGCACTTAGAGAGTCTGTAATTATAGTTAATTCTGGGATCTCCTCTACACATTCTGAGTGATTCCAGTATGGCAGTCGTTTCTCCTGAGAAACTGCTTCATTTTTGTGGAAGGCGTATGGTGAAGCTGCCGCATGTCCTTGTGTGGTTTTAGATGAGGTGGTGAAAATTTGGGAAATGTGGAGTTTTTGGGGTTAATTGTTAGCGACGTATCAATTTTAGGTAATTTGATTTTACATGGGGGGTGATTTGATTTACTGAAAATCGAGTAGTTGGAATGTCCAACTTCGTAACCACTGAGTCTTATTGTCTCATTCTTTCTCGGAATGGGATACAGTATAACCCTCTAATTTTTTATTTTCTGTTTCATAAACTATCCCAAGATATATTGTTCCTTGAAAATACCTGAAGATTCGCTTGACTGCATTTACGTGAGTCTGATTAGGTTTATTCAAAAAACTTCTCCCGCCGCAAATGCCATGTCTGGCATTGATATGATGACAGCATATATCAGGGACACAACGGTAGAGAACCAGAATTTCAGTTTCATCCTGAGCACTATTTGCTAGAAGTACATTAGGATCTGCTGGTGTTGAAATTGGTGCACAATCATTTTTGGATAATCTTATTCACGTAATCTCTTTGATGAATAGAAATAGTTTTCTCTCTTCTATTCTTTTCGATTTCAAGTCCGGGGTAGTAATCTTCGTTACCAATTCTAATTCTGAAATTTTTAGCAAACTCATTCAAAAAAATTCCAATAGACTTTCTACTGGGGGACAGAATCATCTCATCATCAACATAAAGTGAAAGGAGAATGGTTACATTTTTAATTATTCCTGAAAATACACCTGGGTCTGATTAACAATTATCAAGGTGACATTTTGATAGGGAATTTGTGCATTTGGATTCCAAGCACGTGGAGCTTGCTTTAAACTCTTCATCAATTTACACACCATGTTCGATTCGGTCACTTCGAATCCTTTTGGTATTTCCAGGTGAATTTCCTCAGTCAAATCGCCGTTCAGGAATGCTGTTTTTATGTCGAATTGAGCAATTTTCATATCTTCCATGGCTGCTATGGATAACAAAGTTCGGACAGAATCTTAACAAACAACCGGGGAAAACGTTTCTTTATAGTCAATACCTACTTTTTGTGAATATCCTTTCGCTTGCAATCGTGCTTTTGGTTTTGTCGTCGTGTATTTCCAGGTTTGACTTCATTTTGAAAATTAATTTGCTCCGTATATGTTTTGATTCACAGGTTTCTCAACTATGTCCCAGGTGTTGTTTTTTTTTGAGGTATTCTAATTTGTCTTGGATTGCTTCCACCATTCTGCACTGAAATCCGAATTCAAAACTTCTTCATATGATTCTGGCTCGATGATGACTACTGAATGAGCACTTTCTGCATATCGGTTCGGGTGATACACATTTCTACGAATATCATATGGGTGTTGAGTTTCTGAACTACTTTCTTGTTGTTTCTCTTCCTTTCGAGTTACGACGGTATTTGGAATGAAATGAGTTTAATTTGCCGTCGGCTGTAAATCAGAATGTCTATCGAAAGTTTTATGTTGACGTTCTTCCGTCAGACTTGACATCACATCATACATCCCATAGTTCCTGGTTGTCGGTTCGTAGCCAACGAGATATGTTTTAGTAGCCCCTGCATTCCATTTTGATCTAATAAGTTGTTTCGGAATATGGACAAACTGCACCTCCAAATATCCGGAGATGACTAAGATTTGGTTTTTCTCCAAACCATATTTCGTATGGTGTAACTATTGGAGTTTTAGCAGTGGTAGACCTGTTGAGTATGTAAACAGCCGTTTTCACAGCTTCAGGCCACAAACTTTCACTTGGTACGCTAGCAAGCAACATGGTTCTGGCACTTCCTTAAACTATTCGATTCTCTCTTTCTATCCTTAAATTCTGTTCAGGGTTATATGGTGGAGTTTTCTCATGGATAATTCCTTTTCCTGGCATGAAACTTTCGATCTGCCTATTGGTAAACTCTGATCCATTATCTGTTCTGACAACTTTTGCTGGTCTACCGCATGTATTAGAAATGATTTCGATGACGGATAAGCTGGACATATTTGAAGCTTGTTGCTTGATCTTCGAGCAGCATGAAATATTGGGAACCGCCAATACATTCATTGGACCACAAAGATCAACATGAATATTTTCTCCAGGTTGTGAGAAACTTTCTTGAGATGAATGATGGGATACTCTCTGCGGACATCCGATTTCAACCCTACAGACCTCTGGGAACAGGAAGCCTGCCCAGCCCAATGCCAGAATCTACCATGCATAAGCCAAAAGCCACCTGCTTACGAACAGCCCAGCAAAATCTGGTCATCTATAAACAGAATACGCACCGGAAGGACGCAGACTCGCTCCAAGTGGGACAAAACACCATCTGCAAGATGTGACTGCGGAGCGGCCAGACAAACCTTTCTCCACACCATAACCGAATGTCAGAATAGGGCCTACGGAGGTGACTTCGATGATTTCCTGATGGCGACCAACGAAGCGATCGAGTACATTTGCCAACTAGATGTTAGCCTATGAACAATATAATATGTTTTATATTTTACTTTTTGTTGTATACGTGTGCTTCTGTACCATACGATAAATGAATAAATATGCGGGTGACTTTGCACACCATGTTTTTTTATATCCACCTACAAAGTCCTAATCACAATTTGACATAGCTAATTTGAAAGAGTGGTCAAAGATCAATATTTTGGTATATGATAATGAATTTATTTTTACAAATTCATCGTAGACATGCTTTGAATTTAAGTAAGCCAATGTCACCCGAGATTACGGAACCTAGAAATCATTTGGAAGAATGGACATAATAATAATTTTTCAATAGATTTCGCTTGCCGCAAGAAATCGTTTGCAACCAACAAAAATACAAAGAATTACCCCTCAGATGTAACAACATTGTAACAAAAATTACCTTCCAAATAAAAAGCAAATCTTGATATTTAATACCAAAAACGATTGTCATAAAACACTAAAATTGAATCATCACAAATGCAAAATGAAAAACGACATGATCTGTTCTCAGGAATCTCAAGCAAATGTTGATTCATATTGTTGGTTGATGAGTTATGTTTCAAAGATAATGTTTGTTTATATATCTCAATCATATGGGTTTCCTCTAGATTCTACTCCTCCCTCTGTAGTTCCAAGAAAAGTTGGTATTTTCCTTTCATGTGTATTAATTTCAACTTGTGTTCTTCGAATGGTCGTTTTTGTAAATCTACAAGATCTGCTTCGGACAGAGCCCAAGTGGAAATTTTGTCTTTTATTGTTAAGCAGCTATTCCTTTTTTTGGGACTTCCGCAGATGGTATTGAATTAATTACTTATTATAGCCCACGCCTTCAATTTTTGCGATTTATTAACTGCGTCCGTTTTTTACATTCTACAATATCTTGGTATTTTTTTACCAGTGAAATGAGAATGTTTTCCTCTCCTCCATTGAAATTATGAGTCTTTTTTTTTACGAGACGCCTAACAATTTATAAAATACACTTGGCTTTTTTCTATCAATTTTTCTGTATACTTTTGACAAAACTATGAACTCTTTGGGTAAGTTTGATTCAATGTTGATGTTTCTGAACGGTCCGAATGATGATACAAGCAAAAAAAATGTGTTGCCATCATATGAAAACAATGAATTGAGGAATCGTTTTTCATTGAAAAATGCATAACGTTCTAATCCATAGTTAATTGATAATCCAAGTTTAGATAATCAACGATTTAAACTCGCATTGAACAACCGGGCCTTACTGAACCATAAAACACCGCGTGTGAGCGAACAATGATTTCGGGGAATCCCTGAACATGCTTTTCGCTTCCGAGCATAGACAAGTAGGGTTGCCATATATGTGTTCAAATCAAAATCTACTTAATTTTGCAAAAAAATGAGAAATATAAATGAATAAATATTGCTGACTCACCATTCCCCCATGTTATCAAAAATAAGCAGAGCAACAACCCCTCCACCCCCCTTTGGTGCTTACGTAATACTTGAACGGCCTATTTGGCATAAACAGGAGAAGGAACGTGAGCAGGAAGAACTGGAGCAGATACAGTGGATTAGGAAACAGAGCGTTACAGTAGGCCGAATTCGTATAATAGAAGTGAGAATCTCAAATATTTGAAAACCCAATTCACAAAGAGCTGGATTTTTAAATGATTGTTTTTGGGAAAAATTATTTGAAAAATCCTCCCCTTACTTTGATTGCGATAATCTGGAATTATTTATTGTCCACTGAGTCACAAATAATGACTGAAAATTTCAGTATTATTTTATTTATTGCAGGAGTGTTCGTTACCTATTTGTTTCGACACTTTCACTAGTCATATTTTGTCTACATAATCTGTAATAAATAATTCGACCTGACATTGAATAATAAACTAAATTCAGTTCGTAGAATGCGGTACAAAATTTACGCTTTCATCCCAAGGTGAATCATATATCATTCTTGAAAGAAACGCTATTGGAGAAGGAGTATGAATTTATTTCACAAATATTAATACTCTTTTCCACAGATACTATCGAACACTGAGTGGATGAAGAAGCAATGATAATTTAATGTTTTTTCTTACATGACGCCAATAAGTTGGTGGCTGAAAATATGAATGGACCTTTTTTATAGGTTTTTATTGTCGAAATAATACAATTTCTGAAAGACGTTCAATTGAGGCGCAATATTATTCTGATCAGAGAAATATTGTCCTTCATCAATTATATTTTTCACTGTCCACATCGACGACTGTTTCAGTCGATCATCGAATAGAAAACTATTAGAGTTGATATGGAAGGTACACGAATATGTAATTGTGTTATACATAAAATAATTTCTTCTTCCATCGAACCGTCACATTTGTTGATAAAATAAACTGGAATTCTTTCCAGTTCTGAGTAGGTACCTACCGGGTTATTCACTATAAATTACCCACCTCTTATCATCGTTATCATTGCCTATAGAAAAACCTTTTTAACTAAAAATTAAACCGACGAAATACGGAACTGGAAAGTAAAAAATGAAATAAACCTTTTTAGTCTCAGTAACTAAGCTCCTAAACTAATGTAAGTAACTAATTTTGAGTCGGCGCCAAACAAACAAGCAAATGAATTAGGTAAGGCGTAAAATGACCCCATCGAGTTGCGCGGTGTTATTCTGATAATTTTTTTGAAGTAATTTAATGATGTTCGTTGATTGTTTGTTTGGCGCCGACTCAAAATTAGTTACTTACATTAGTTCAGGAGCTTAGTTACTGAGACTAAGAAGTTTTATTTTATTTTTTACTTTTCAGTTCCGTATTTCGTCGGTTTAATTTTTTGTTAAAAAGTTTTTATTTTTCAATTTTTTATGGCTAAAATATACTAATTACTACCTATTGTTTTTTGATTACTTCCAAAATACTTACTTACCTACCTTACTTCAACTATTACCAGTTAAATAATATGATTATCTACTTTTACTATTTGTTGTAATATAAATTATTTTTGTTGTTCTGCTTAGTTCATTTCATTACTTTGTATATCATTCCATCCTCTCATAGAATATAATGGTTTTGACGGATGTGGAACAGAAATAATGTCAGTAGCGATCTGTCATTGTCAACTACGTATGTGTGTGCCAATGTTCATAGATGAAAAATCAATTATCCCCTATTTTTCTATCCGTAGGGGTATATAATTTCATTCGAAATCTAAATATAAGGCATACCCTATCTATCAAAAAAAGAATCATCCAAATCGAAGAACACAGTACAAAGTTATGCCTGATAGAATCGATTAACGGACCAGAATTCAGAGGGTGAGTGATCCATATCCTTCATTTTGCGACCCTTAGAGGTGGATTTCATCTTTTGAATGCAAATGAGACCACCTTCGAAGTACACCCTATCCACCGAAGGAAGAATTATCGGAATCGTACGCCTCAGTAAAAAGTTATGCGTGATCATACAAAAGAAAATTATGGAAAAAAAATATACGGGTCGACTAGAGAACCTCCTCCTTTTTGGTTTCGTCGGTTAAAAAAAAGTTAAATGTAAATGTTGTGTGGGTGTGACTGAGTTTTGTGACAGTAGCGTGCAGAATTCAGTGGTTAAAAAAATATATTTTTTAAAATGGGATACTCTGTATATTATTGAATTTTTGGAATAATATTTTTCTCCTGATTTCAAAAAAATACCATATCTCACCCCTATCTTATACCGTTTTTGAGTTGTTAAACGTCAAATAACTCAGTTAGACTAGTTCCCCAGAAAAATGAATCCATAGGGGTCAAGTCCGGACCGTTAGGAGATCATTCAATACTTCCATTATTTCCTATCCATATTGTGAATATATCATTCAAATTATCTTAAATTGGTAGGACTCTATGCGGGGTTGCATCTTGCATCCAAATCATACTGGCCTGCTCGGCTTCCGAAAAATGCTGTAACAGAATATTTTCTACTTCTGGGATGAGTATTTCTTGATATGTAACTCCTGTTAATATATAATCATGAAATATAGGGCCAACAATTTTATTTCTAAAAACTCCGCATTAAACGTTGACAGTTTTTCATTATTTGTTTTACCAATATTTTTCTGTCCTTTTTTACCCACGACCTTCGATTTTTCCTATTTAAAACTCCTGCCGTAGAAAATGATAACTTAGTAGTCATATTTTAGTTACATAATTCTTAATTAAATATTCATAGAAAGATTTTTCTGTGAATTGAAAAATCCACGATTGAAATGAAGTTATTTTTTGCGAATGTCTAACAGAAAACAACTACTTCCCCGGCTAACGCCACGGACATTGAACTACATCTGATAGATATTCTGAAAAGGCCCTAGCTCAAAAGAAAAAATCTGAAATTGAAAATTTGCATATCCATTCAGATAGTTATTTGATTTTCTATTCCAGTCTCAATTAAGAACTCATAAAGATGAATGAGGCAAAGAAGAATATTTTCCAAAAGAGAGTACCCACCAGAAATCATTCGTAACATTGACGCAGGAGAGACATCGCATTCACTAGGTCTTCAATACATTTTCGTCGACGAAAATCTATTTCACGCTTCCACGATCATCAGGAAGACCGGAAGACATGGAAAACACATTTTCAAGAAGCAATCTCACTTTGCAAAGATGGAAAACGTTAGAATCATTTCTTTTGGAGAGACACTTTGAAATTAGTGTTTTCTGACATGACCAGCGTGGCTTTAGCCGGGGAAGTAGTTGTTTTCTGTTAGACATTCACAAAAAATAACTTCATTTTAATCGTGAATTTTTCAATTCACAGAAAAATCTTTCTATCAATATTCAATTGAGAATGTTTCCCTTTTCAACATGTAATAATATATTAAATGAATTTTCTTAATGTGAGTTGGTTGTTTGCGTGTATTTATTTACTGTCTAAAATGTATATAAAGAACCGGTAGGGACCGATTTTGACGGCCTAGGCCAGCAAAAACTTTCCCGGGCCATTTTCGGTCCGGACTGAAATACTAGATTAGCATATTTTGGTCTGAACTTGCTCCGAGAAAGTGGGCATTCTTGAGCGATTTCGAAAATATATTTTTTTAAAAATGTCCAACAACAAATAATTGAAAAAAAATCGTTCAACTAAATATCTCATATCACAACTGGTCGATTCCAATTCCATATCAACGAGTGCTGTTTTTGCAGCTCCTTACAGTTTTACGTTTTGTTTTTTCATACTCTCATATTAGGTTGGTTTATCATCTGATTTACTTTCCTCTACAATTCTGTTAATGTTCGTTTATTGTCGATTATTGTTTACATTATGTTGGCATATAATTCAATAATTCACATCACAAAAACTTTGAATGCGGAAATATTACATTTGCGATGTTGCCACTATTATAGTAGGGTGATTTTGAAGTCGATAGTACTTTGAGAAAATGGAAGTTTGAAGCTGCGACTGGTGAGTACTCTCTTTTGGAAAATATTCTTCTTTGCCTCATTCATCTTTATGAGTTCTTATCAAGACTGGAATAGAAAATCAAATAACTATCTGAATAAAAATGCAAATTTTTTATTTCAGATTTTTTCTTTTGAGTTAGGGCCTTTTCAGAATATCTATCAGATGTAGTTCAATGTCCAGCGTGGCTTTAGCCGGGGAAGTAGTTGTTTTCTGTTAGACATTCACAAAAAATAACTTCATTTTAATCGTGGATTTTTCAATTTACAGAAAAATCTTTCTATCAATATTTAATTGAGATAGTTTCCCTTTTCAACATGAATACCCCACAAGAGGTTATCTTGACGATGGAAGATAGTGACTAGAGTTTATCTTTCAGTCGCAGATGATTCCACATCTGATTTTATGAACATCCTGTTTATATTTTCAACAAATCAATCTATCATACCCCATGACAGCTTTTAATGTCAGAAAACACTAATTTCGAAATGTCTCTCCAAAAGAAATGATTCTAACTTTTTCCATCTTTGCGAAGTGAGATTACTTCTTGAAAATGTGTTTCTCATTTCTTCCGGTCATCCTGATGATCGTGGAAGCGTGAAATAGATTTTCGTCGACGAAAATGTATTGAAGACCTAGTGAATGCGATGTCTCTCCTGCGTCAATATTACAAATGATTTCTGGTGAGTACTCTCTTTTGAAAAATATTTTTCTTTGCCTCATTCATCTTTATGAGTTCTTAATCAAGACTGGAATAGAAAATCAAATAACTATCTGAATGAAAATGCAAATTTTCAATTTCAGATTTTTTCTTCTGAGTTAGGGCCTTTTCAGAATATCTATCAGATGTAGTTCAATGTCCAGCGTGGCTTTAGCCGGGGAAGTAGTTGTTTTCTGTTAGACATTCACGAAAAATAACTTCATTTTAATCGTGGATTTTTCAATTCACAGAAAAATATTTCTATCAATATTCAATTGAGAATGTTTCCTTTTTCAATATGAATACCCCACGAGAGGTTATCTTGACGATGGAAGATAGTGACTAAAGTTTATCTTTCAGTCGCAGATGATTCCACATTTGATTTTATGAACATCCTGTTTATATTATCAACAAATCAATCTATCATACCCCATGACAGCTTTTAATGTCAGAAAACACTAATTTCAAAGTGTCTCTCCAAAAGAAATGATTCTAACTTTTTCCATCTTTGCAAAGTGAGATTGCTTCTTGAAAATGTGTTTCCCATTTCTTCCGGTCTTCCTGATGATCCTGGAAGCGTGAAATAGATTTTCGTCGACGAAAATGTATTGAAGACCTAGTGAATGCGATGTCTCTCCTGCGTCAATGTTACGAATGATTTCTGGTGGGTACTCTCTTTTGGAAAATATTCTTCTTTGCCTCATTCATCTTTATGAGTTCTCAATTAAGACTGGAATAGAAAATCAAATAACTATCTGAATAAAAATGCAAATTTTCAATTTCAGATTTTTTCTTCTGAGTTAGGGCCTTTTCAGAATATCTATCAGATGTAATTCAATGTCCAGCGTGGCTTCAGCCCGGGAAGTAGTTGTTTTCTGTTAGACATTCACAAAAATTAACTTCATTTTATTCGTGGATTTTTCAATTCACAGATTTTTTTTTTATCAATATTCAATTGAGATTGTTTCCCTTTTCAACATGAATACCCCACAAGAGGTTATCTTGACGATGGAAGATAGTGACTAAAGTTTATCCTTCAGTCGCAGATGATTCCACATCTGATTTTATGAACATCCTGTTTATATTTTCGACAGATCAACAATTTACGTTCTAGATTTGAGAATTGACCCTGACTTTGTATGTGGAAGAATCCGAATTTTCAGGTGACTGGATGTACAGGTATTGTAGTTAGGATATACTAACATCGTTGTAAAATTGTTTCTGGGTTTGTGAATGTTACTGAATAGATTTGGCAGTCGTATTATTTCAAATTTGACGAATACAGAATATTGCAGACGAAGTCCACCCAAATATGTTTCAGCCATGAAAAGTGATAAGATTTCTTGCCGAAGAGATTTTTTTGTGGTTTTCCTCAAATATTCCCGAAGGAGACCTTGGTAGAGTTTTTTCATAGAGCACGCAATTTTTCACCAAAATTGTTCATTCCATTATTTTCGAAAAAAAATACATAAGAAAAAACTCTGAGAAAGACGTATCCCTGATCCACACGAATCATTCAATTTGATGATAAATGTCTAAAAAACTTATTTTTAGATTGTGGAAATTTTTTGTTGTTGAACCCAGAATATTTTCAGTATAATGTAGAAAGATTCATACTCTGATGAAATATACACACTTTGATGATAAAATTAAATTCCATTCTTTTCCAGAATATTGAAGCATGAAATGGGATCAAGTACCAAAATTCAATTTTCAATGAAATAAAAGAATAACGAATATATTCAGACAAATTTTTGTATGTTCGTCACCTTGACTGAAGTGTGTTTCAGAGAGACAGTTCCCATTTTTTTGGTTCAATGTCAAGTCGAATTATCTAACGAGCATGAAGTATGAGGAAATTAATAACAGTAAAGGTGTTACAAATAAGTTCCAAATGAATACCACTCCTGTAGTTATAATTTGATATATAAATGCTGCAAAAAAAACTGATAATCACAGTTCAGTCTAACGCATTGACATCACAAATACTTTCATCATGGCATTCAAAGTAAGTGAAAATATTATGTTCAACAATAGTGTTTTAATTTTTTTTTATCAAACATTTCTTGTAATCCATAATAGACAAGTGGATGACAAAGCAAATTCAATTGCCTGATGTCAGTTTCAACATGATCGATTAATTGTTTTCATGGTATTCACCGATTGATGAAAAAAAAAAACAATTAAACAATAATCATCATAAATATTTTTTCTCACCAGTAACTATCGATTTTCCGAACAATATATTGCGTTTTCAGTAAACAAAGAAATAATTCATTCTTATTTATTGTTTCAGTTTATTTCATTCTTCGCATTCGTTGCCGTTGCCCATGCTGGAGTTATCGGATACGATTCCCGCCCAGCCTACTATGATGCACCTTCAGTTTCCTACTCCAGCGTCTCTGCTCCAGTACCATCTCACGTTTCTTCCCCGGGGTATGCCAATGTTGCTGCTCCAGTATATTCTGCTCCTGCATACAAAGTTGCTGCCCCTACTTACAAAGTAGCTGCTCCAGCAGCTTATGCTAGGAACGTTGCCACTGAAGAATACGCTCCAGCTCATTATGAATTCGGTTACGGTGTAGAGGACCCCCATACCGGAGATGTAAAGAGTCATCAAGAAACCCGCGAAGGAGATTATGTCAAAGGCAGCTACTCACTCATCGAAGCTGATGGCTCCAAACGTATCGTCGAATATACTGTCGACCCTCACAGTGGATTCAACGCTGTAGTACACAAACAAGCTGGTGCAGCTCCAGCATATGCCAAAGCCGCTCCAGTATCCTATGCCAAGGCCACTCCAGTATCATATGCTGCACCTGTATCATATGCTGCACCTGCATCATATGCCGCCCCACAATCATATGCTTCCCCTCTTGCCACCCACTCTTATGCTGCCCCAGCTGTTACCAAGGTTGGTTACTCTGCTGCCCCAGCTGTATCCTACTCCAGTGTATCAGCTCCAGTAGCTCAAACATATGCTGCCCACTCAGCACCTGCCTACTACCACTGAGAAAAACTCTCATAACTAATTGTTTGTGAATATTCGTTCTTTATTTTTGTATTATTGTTCAATAAAAAAATATTTATTATGCTTGGTTGTTTATATAGTGTGATTCAAAAGTTCTCTGACAAACTTCGAGAGGTGATTCCTCACAACATTCTAATATGAATTGTCCAAATGAATATATGTTCGGAAACGCTTCGTTTCCAAGATACAGGGTGTTGAAGTTTTATTGTTATGTTCGTTTTTTTTTTCAAATAACTCTCGAAATACTGACTCAATTGAACGAAAATTGATATTGGGAGGTTTTTTGACGTGTCAAATTCGAAACTGATGTTATTATTGCTCTTACTCGTAGGAGGCGCCACCTACAAATCTTTTTCATTTTTTAAGATTCATAACTTTTTAGGCATACTTCTAGCACTTTTTTCAGTTGAAAAATCAATTCCTCCATCTTATCTTAGTAAAAAACTACCCCTATCACAAGTAGCTATAAGCAAGATATTTGGACTTGAAAATTTCAAGTCGATAATTTGTTAATCGATGCGTGTTGAAGTCATTACCATTATTTACGATTACGATTAAGTAAGTAGTTTTAGTTTTTTGTAGGATGCGACCTATTTTATTCATTTTTACTCGTTTGAAATAGTTATTTTTGTATCAAGTGTGCAAAATCTGTATTCGTTTTAAAAAAAATTGCAAGAAATATCAACATTTTATTTCAAGAAAGTTTGATTATGTAGAATAAAGTAACATAAAGGAAACTAACTTGTGTATTCAAATAAATTGTTTAAAGTGTCCACCTTCAGCGAAGATACAGGCATTCAGTCTTCTAGTCATTGTACGCTCAAAAATTATTGGTGTGTTTCTTATTATTTCACAGGCGTCTGCTATTCGGTTTCTTAGATCTCCCTTATTCGCTACTGGAGTTTTATAAACTAGTGACTTCAAATGTCCCCAGAACTAAAAATCCAGCGAGTTTAGATCTGGGGACCTTGGTGCCCACGCCTGGTTAGGTTCTTCTACACCCCTACCGATCCATCGGTTTGGATAGACAGTGTTAAGGAATTCCCTGGCTACAACGCTGAAATGGGCCGGAGCCCCATTATACATAAATCACATGCGTATACGAATTTCTAATGGTACGTTCCGAAGTAGTTCCGGCAATTCATTTTCTAAAAAGTCTCTGTAAGTTGCGCCATTGAGTTGGAACGGAAGAAAGAAAGGACCTATCAAGTAATTACCAATTATTGCCGCTCATACATTTACAGAAAATTGATAATGATAATGTCTTTCACTTACTGCGTTCGGATTTTCCAGAGCCCAAACATGGTTGTTATGAAAGTTTGTGATAGCATTTCGGGAGAAGTTTGCCTCGTCCGTGAAGACATATCTTGAAAATTGAGGATCTCCAGCCAATTTCCTCAAAAACCACTGACACATAGTAATGTGTTGGGGAAAGTCTCGTGGCAAAAGAGCTTGTACCCTTTGAATATGGTATGGATAAAATTGTTCATCGTGGATTCTCCGAACTGTAGACTGAATAGAATTGAGAGCTTCAGCAATTATTCTTGTACTTGTTTCTGGATTCTCTTCGAGAGCGTTCAAAACAGCTTCTTCCAATTCTGGGGTTCGTGGTCTTCCAATAATATCAGCTGCCCTTTTGAAGCTACCTGTCTCCGCCAAACGACGGTGGAGAATAGTAAATGTTGGAGCTGAAGGCAGTACTCGATTAGGAAATCGCTCCTGGTAAATACGTCTTGCTTCGCGCGCATTGCCATCCGCAACGCCATAAATGAAATCCATATCGGCTAAATGAGCATTATTGTTTAAATAATACATTTTTCCAAAATAAGTGTTTCAAAACTTACAGAAATTTTAACAAAACGTTTAACTCTCACATAATATGTAATTACCACAACTACTTACTTAAACGTCAAATTCATTTCCTAAGCATTCTTGTGAAAAATGAAAAATAATGGTAATAACTTCAACACGCATCGATTATCAAATAATCGACTTGAAATTTCCAAGTCCAAATATCAAGAAAACTGTTGCTTATAGCGACTTGTAACAAGGGTAGCTTTTTTACGAAGATATGATAGAGGAACTTATTTTTTTACTGAAAAATGAGCTAGAAGTACTCTCAAAAAAGATATGAATCTTCAAAAAAGAAAAAGACGTGTAGGTGGCGCCCCCTACAAGTAAGAGCAATAATAACATCAGGTTCAAATTCGGCACCGCAAAAAAAAATCTCGATACCAATTTCAGTTTAATCAAGGTCAGTATTTTGGAAGTTATGCAAAAAAAATTAAAAATAAAAATAAAACTTCAACACCCTTTATATTGGAAACGAAACGTTTCCGGACATATTTATTTGGACAACTCGTATTAGAATATTGTGAGAGCTCACCTCCTGAAGTCTGTCAAAGTACTTCTGACTTACCCTGTATATATTTTATAAAAAAGTTTTAGTGAACAGCTTAGAAATTTTTTTTAATGTAATTCAAACAAATATTTTAACGTCATTTTCCAAAAACATATATTTTTTACCACTTTTATTATTTCTTGTTTACACATTGTCAGATCTGATTTTGTTTAAGTTGGCGTTTTTCGATTTTTTTAAATTCGTAGCAAACAATTTTGAATATTTTTGAATAATATTTTAGGGAGAAAACAATTTTTTTAGTATTTTTTTACATATTTATGAACAGAGTTATCCGATTGTTATGGTATTTTTATATGATTCACCGCAAGCAATAATTCCTCAGGACATAATAGAATAAAAAAAGACAATCATAAACAACAACCATTTTTTGAATGATTCTCGAAACTCAGAATTAATATAGAGGTTCTTTCAGTTTAATTGTAAGTTGATTGTTTGGGTTTTCCATTTTAAACAAGAATCGATGTATACTCCTAAGTCTTAAATTTCTGTAACTTTTTTTAATGTTTATGGCTTAGTCACAATGTAATATTCTATTTATGCATTCGTTACAATTAATTTTGATTTGTGTTAAGTTGGGTTGATATTTTGTATCACATGTAGAGGTCATGAATTTTGTTATATCAATATTTAATATTCCTTCAGGAATATAAACTCCATCGTCAGCAAACAAATATAAAATTTTCAGTTATATCTGATATCAGTGAATCATTGACGAATATTAGATAAGCCCCAATAATGTTTCTGTGAAGTACACGACATTATGTATTTCCAAAGTTAAACGTTTTCTATTGTGAGAACTTGAACTCTGTTCGAGAAATAATTTTCCTCATTGAAATATTTGAATGTGCATGTGATATGTGCATGTGCATGTGATATGTGCACATTTTAGGTCTTTTCGCAATTGTATTTATGTGCAGTTTGAATTGTATTAGATGGTTATCTAAAACACTCTGTGTGTCGACGATTTCGCATTCCTTTATTTTTTCTTTACCTGATATAACGAAATCTATTAGAGTTGCAGAATTATTTGTTATTCTGGTGGGAAGATCTACATACTGTTAGAGATTGAACGAGTCCAATGAAGCAAAGAAGTTGTCCACCCTGCTGTTATTTAACTCGAACAAGTCGATATTAAAATTCCCAGAACAGACAATGTCATCTACTATTGGATATATCACACTCAATGTGTCCTCAAATTCTATAAGAAAATCGGACACACCACCACTTGGCGGCCTATATATTAGTCCCAAAGCCAACGTTTTATTTTTATTTCAAGTTTTAGCCATGTCTGTTCATAAGAGACCGTTTGTACATTTATTATTTCAATATGAAATTTATATTTGAGATAAATCAGTTATCCACCAACCTTCTATCAATTCAATAGGATTTGTACCTTTGAATGTTTAAAATTTCATTTCATATGTTAGCTATCAACCACGTTTTATATATGAGTAAGAAATCGAAATCATTCTCCAATACGAGCAACCTTATTGTTCGTAGTGAAGGTAATATAGATCTGACATTCAAACAACAAGTAACACATCAAAGAAAGTAATTCCTTTTTTCTATTCCCCAGTAGAAAAACGAAACAAACAGTTTCCGACAAAATGAAAGTAAATACTGATAAATACAAAAAATCTGAGACAAAAACTGATGAGCACTTGCAGGGAACAACCTCAACTACTATAGTGCTTTCCAGTTAATCTATATAAAAATATAAATCACTCTTCACACCACTCTTTGTTTTTAACCGACGAAACCGAAAAGGAAGAGGTTCTCTAGTCGACGCGTATATTTTTTTTCTGTTATGTATGACCACGCATAATTTTTATTGAGACGTCCGATTCCGATAATTCTTTTTGAGTGGATAGGGTGCACTTCGAAGTTGGTCCCATTTGAATTTAAAAGATGAAATCCCTCCCTAAGGGTAGGAAAATGGAGGATATCGATCACTCACCCTCTGAATTCTAGTCCGTTAACCGATTCTATCAGGCATAACTTTGTACTGGGTTCTTCGATTTGGATGATTCTTTTTTTTTCCATTAGATAGGGTAAATCTCATAGTCGATCATATTTGTATTTCGAATGGAATAATCCACCCTTACGGGTACAAAAATGAGGGATAATTGATTTTTCACTTGTGAACATTGGCAATTGACAATGACAGATCGCTATTGTCATTATTTTTGTTCTCCTACATTCGTCACAATCATTATATTTTATGAGAGGATAGAATGATATACAGAGTAATGAAATAAACTAACCAGAACCACAAAAATAATGTATATCACAACAAATAGTAAAAGAAAATAATCATATTATTGAACAGGGCCATTGGTATACACATTGGTCAAATAGAACTCTGATTATCCCCACCTTTGGCTCACTCAGCGTATATCGCGGATGGATGAATGGTATTTTAGAATCTGAAATGTGCCACACCGAAGGGCTACATATGATCCAGATATGTGCTTCACGTGCTTCGTTGTGTGTGAACGTATATCGAGAAAAGATCCGATAGAAAAATTCCCGTTTGTAAATATCGTAATGTCAATGCTTGATAATCAATATTTCAGCGAATGCAATAGGAATCAGGAATACTAGGAGCTGACATTCAAATGAGGCTTTCTCTGTTGTACAAGAAACAATTCAAAGAAAGAGGAAGAGACTATGGATATATTCTGGTAACAACGTGAATATGGGGAACCAGAAAGTGAGTCTTCTCCTCAAGGCTGGCACGGGACGGTAATGACAATGCTACACAAAAAGAGGCCACAGACGACTCGGGCAATTACTGCGGAATAGCTCTATTGAATACCCCCGCTAAACTATTTGCCCTCATTTTAATGGAAAGACTTTCCTACTGATGGAAATCTAACGTTATCCTACCCGAATGTCAATTCGGGTTCAGATGAGGTAGAAGTTTTATCGATAATGCTTTCATTTTGAATTCTGTACTGGAAATCCACCTAAGACTGATGGACAGAGAAATATACAGGGTGATTCAAAAGTAATTTGACAAACTTCAGGAGGTGATTTCTCACAATATTCTAATATGAATTGTGCAATCAAATATATGTCCGGGAACGCTTCGTTTCCAAGATACAGGGTGATAAAGTTTTATTTTTATTTTCGTTTTTCTTTTTCTTTCAAAATACTGACCTTAATTGAACAAAAATTAGTGATGAGTAGTTTTTCGAGGTTTCGAATTCGAACCTGATGTTATTATGTCTCTTACTCGTAGGGGGCGCCACCTACACATCTTTTTATTTTTTGAAGATTCATAACTTTTTTGAGCGTCCCTCTAGCACATTTCTTAGTAAAAAATCAGTTTTTCTATCATATCTACGTAAAAAAGCTACCCTTGTTACAAGTCGCTATAAGCAACCGTTTCCTAGATATTTGGACTTGAAAATTTCATGTCAATTATTTGATAATTATAATCGATGCGTGTTGAAGTTATTATTTTTTTATACCATCATTTTGCATTCTTCACAAGAATTCTCAGGAAATGAATTTGACGTTTGAGTAAGTAGTTTTGGTAATTAAATATTATGTGACAATTAAACGTTTTCTTGAAGTTTCTGTAAGTTTTGAAACACTGCCTTTGGAAAATGGATTATTCAAACAATAATGCTCATTAAGTTGATATCCATTTTGTTTATGGCCTTGAGGATGGCAATACGAACGACGCAAGACGTATTTACCAGGAGTGATTTCCTAATCGATTACTGCCTTCAGCTCCAACATTTACCAGTCACCACCGTCGTTTGGCAGAAACAGGTGGCTTCAAGAGGGCAGCTGATATTATTGGGTGACCACGAGCAGTCCAAACCCCAGAATTGGAAGAAGCTGTTTTGAACGCTCTCGAGGAGAATCCAGAAACGAGTACAAGAATAATTGCTTGAGCTCCCAATTCTACTCAGTCCACAGTTTGGAGAATTATCCACGATCAACAATTTTATCCATACCATATTCAAAGGGTACAAGCTCTTTTGCCACGAGACTTTCCCCAACGCATCACTATGTGTAAGTGGTTTTTGAGAAAATTGGCTGCAAATCCTCAATTTTTGAGATATGTACTCTTTTCGGACGACGCAAACTTCTCCCGAATTGCTATCACAAACTTTCATAACAACCATGTTTGGGCTCTGGAAAATCCGCTCGCAGTGAGTGAAAGACATTATCAGTATCAATTTTCTGTAAATGTATGGGCGGCAATAATTGATAATTACTTGATAGGCCATTTCTTTCTTCCGTTCCGACTGAATCGCGCAACTTACAGAGACTTTTTATAAAATGAATTGCCGGGACTACTCCAGAATGTATCATTAGAAATTCGCAGATTTCAAACGTGCCTTCAATTCGGTTAGCCACAGCATCCTCTGGTTGAAGCTCTCCATTTTAGAAATTAGCTTGAAGTTCATCCGCATTATTGAAAACCTGTACGACAGAGCAAATATGTGCCTTAAAGCCAATAACGAGTACAGCAAACAATACGATCACGGGAGGAGTTCTCCGGGGTGAGTCCCTCAGCCCTCTGCTTTTCCCAGTTTTCATCTCCGAAATCAATGAGTTTTTTGTCTTCCAAGGAGCTACAGGGGTCAACATTGATGGTCAGCATACGCTGATGGCCCAATCATCCTGAATGATTCACAATCCGACCCATAAAAAAAACTTAAGATCCTCGAATTATACTCAGCTCAAAACAAATTGATAGTAAACACACAAAAATCCAAGATAATGGTTTTTGCAGGGGTGGTCACCACAAGTCCTACCAAATTAAATTTTATCACAACAGTGAGCCGCTTGAAATTACAAAAAAAATCTCCTACCTAGGAATTGAATACCCGTCATCAGCCCTCACCTTGGAAATATCCAAATCCGCATCAGCGAAGGCCAATCAAGCTATCGGCACAGTTATGAACATGATGAACTGGGAATAAAATTATATGACTCCATAATACTTTCCTCCTTATCTTACGGCATCGGTCTCTGGGGTACGAGCACATAATCGAGCGTACCCAAACTGGCTCTTTTAAAAGATTATTGTGTCTAACGAAAAACACCCCCGACTACGTAGTACGCCTTGAAGCCTCTGTTATAAGAATAAGCAATGAAATAATAAAATTAGCATTTGCATGGTTTTATCATTTGAAAACTCTAGACAGTTCCAGGCTACCAGAAGTACATTTCCAAAGGCTCATTGCCTTAGATAACGTTAACCAAAAATATATCTGGCTTCTACAAGTCGAAGAGAACGTTGCAATGCTACTTCGAAACCACTGTCTGAATCAATATTAACCGCTTTCAAAGATGAACTTCTGAGTGATGTTCATCAATATATCCCTATATTTTTCAAAATCTCTCTCTACGAATAAACACACAGAACTATCTAACTGCTACACTTTCAATACAATTAGTGAGAATTATTGCACAGCTGAGAACATGTAGCAAGAAACGTCTGAAATTTACAATCAGCGGTTCGAATTACTCCATCAAAACTATGCACAATATGCAACACGGGAAGAAATGAGTCCATCGATCATACTCTATTCGAGGGTTCTATATATGGGTGTACGACCCTCAAACATTTTTCAAGAAATAAGTAACATGAACGATGTAATATATCTCCTTAATTATGGGTCGCTCACCTCTTTGAAGTAATTGGTAATGAACATGCTTGAATTAAAATCATTCTTAATCAATGAATAGGGTTTGTGAGTCCTTGATAACAGTTCAATACTTATCTTGCAGTGCTTAATGAATTTGCTCTTTTCTATCCATCTTTAATTGTCCCTTGCTTTTTCTATGTCTATATATATTTCCACTTGGATCAACGTAGTTACGATTAAGGCTTCTGCTCTTATTCATTTTCATGAGGAAACCACCGTTTTTTGTTCACTCTTTTTTTGTGCTGTGAATCACCAATCAACCCTTCTGTCAAATAGGTTTAAGCTCAACCACTTGTAATAAGCATTGTAATTCTTTTATATACAATGAAATATCTATCTATCTATCGATCTATCTAACTACGTGAATAAAAGCAAAATTCATTCCAACAGTGATTCTAGAAGGTGTCCCCTATAGAACAAAATATGGAAGAATATTCGTTCTTGCTCAAATTTCCCAGGAAAAAAATTCAGACTTATACGATTTTTTTTCTGTGAAGTAAGATGCGAAAGCATGGATGAATAATTACTGAATTGAATATATTTTCAATTATTATCGGTGGTACGTTTTATCTGAATGCGTCATATAATCACGCATAAAATTATATGACTCCATAATACTTTCCTCCTTATCTTACGGCATCGGTCTCTGGAGTACGAGCACATAATCGAGCGTACCCAAATTGGCTTTTTTAAAAGATTATTGTGCCTAGCGACTACTTAGTACGCCTTGAAGCCTCTGTTCTCAGAATTAGCAAAAAATTATAAAATTAGCTTTCGCATGGATTTATCATTTGAAAACTCTAGGCAGTTCTAGGCTACCAAAAATACATTTCCAAAGGCTCATCGCCTTAGATAACGTTAACCACAAGTATATCTGGCTTCTACAAGTCAAAGAGGACGTTGCAATGTTAGGGCAAGTAGATAATGGAAGGATTTTTTAGAAAGTACCTCGAAACAAATGTCTAACCGCTTTCAAAGATGAACTTCCGAGTGATGTCTTGCATAGATTGGGTTCATCAATATATCCCTATGTTTTTTCAAATCTGTCACTACGAATAAACACACAGAACTATCTTACTGCTACAATATCAACACAGTTAGTAAGAATTATTGCACAGCTGAGAACATGTAGCAAGAAACGTCTGAAATTTCCAATCAACAACATGGGAAGAAATGAGTCCATCGATCATATTCTATTTGAGTGTTCTGTATATGGAAGTGTACGACCCTCAAACATTTTTCAAGAAATAAGTAACATGAACGATGTAATATATCTCCTTAATTATGGCTCGCTCACCTCTTTAAAGTAATTGCTAATGAACATGCTTAAATTAAGATCATTTATAATCAATGAATAGGGTTTGTACGTAGTCCTTGATAACAGTTCAATACTTGTTTTGCAGTGCTTAATAAATTTGCTTATTTCTATCCATCTTTAATTGTGTTTGCTTTTTCTATGTCTATATATATTTCCAATTGGATCAACGTAGTTACGATTAGGGCTTCTGCTCTTATCTATTTTCATGAAGGAACCACTGTTTTTTGTTCACTGTTTATTTGTGCTGTGAATCACCAATCAATACTTCTGTCAAATAGGTATCTATCTATCGATCTATCTAACTACGCGAATAAAAGCAAGATTCATTCCAACAGTGATTCTAGAAGGTGTCCCCTGTGAAAAAAATCCCAGAAAAAAAATTCCCAGAAAAAAAATTCCCAGAAAAAAAATTCAGACACGATTTTTTTTCCTGTGGATGAATATTTACTGAATTGAATATATTTTCAATCATTATCGCCGGTACGTTTTATCTGAATACAAAGAATTATTAGTGTGATTCTGAAATGGAAATATTTGTGCCTCCTACACTGAAAAAAATCTCAGGATTACAATGTGAGTTTAGTTCGAAACTGACCGGAAATAATACAGTTCTATGCTGTAATTCCATGTTTGCCAACAATATCAAGATATATCTACAAGCATTCTGATTATTATGCTGTGTTTGTACAGAAATATTGTGAATTTGAAATGCCTTTGGTGAATTTTCAATGTAAATCAGTAAAATAACAAGTTCATATTGTAAAATTTCAATAAAAAAATAAAATACAATAAAAAATTACAGCCAGTCGTTAAATTCACAAATATATAGTAAATGCACCTTATCAATATGTGGATTCACATCATGAAATCACAATCACTTCACCCACTTGTCCATGAAATTACAAGACCTTGAAACAGAAATCACATTTCTTGTGAATTTACCAATGAATCTGGAAATACAACCACTCCTAATTTTCAGGTCGACGGCTTGTAAATGTGCATACTGATAAAAATATTACTTTGTGATATCACACTATTGTTGAACTTTGCACAAGATTTTCGTAAAAATAACGTAGAAGTTGGATTTTTCAAATGCCTCCGTATTTCTTCACATTTTCGTTTTTTTTTCAGCTACGTTGTGAAAATGCGAATGAAAATTACAAACAGGACAGAAATCGCATTCATAATAAAAAATCACATCACATGATTTCAGAAATGTAACACTGATCAATGTTATCTATCCAAAACGATGATTCATCGTTAACTATTGGTAGGTACTTCTTCATGTACCTACCTACTTATCTGGTTTCATGAAAATTTGCGATAAAAATATTCTGTTTGCAGTTGCAACTATTCAAAAATGTATACTTACATAGTTTCCATCACTAGAGGAATTGTGAAAACATTTCATTTCACCAGATAAGAACCAATAAAAGTATTATTATATTTAATCTTTTCGGACTCAAGTTATTCAAGCATAGCGATATTTCAAATCATTAGTAAGTATCTGTTTTCGATAAATAAATTGCGTAGTCTCAATACCTAGACACGAAACTCTTCCCTTTCATTTTCAAATATATCGCACATGTGAATTAGCAATGCTTCAGAGAAATTACGATGCAATTGTATTAAAATGAAAATCTTGTGAGCACGTCGCATTTATGCTGTGAATTACCAACATCGTTGTTATTTCTGACCAATTAAATCAGAGGGCTAAGGGCGTTGTCCTTTGCATTTTGCATCGTATTCGGCTATTCGACATTCGACTGTTAGTTTCATAGTCGACGCAACGTGTTTGTGTAATAATTCCATTTTTTACAGTGTTTCAATAAGCGCAACTAAACGTAAGTATTGAAATAATTATTTCGTGTATACATGAATCATTTAAAATGTGAATTCAGACTTATTCCAGGATGTTCGTTTGTTCTATTTGTAAGTATCAATTGAAAACTTTGAGAAATACGAACTCCATGTTTATTATCACATAAATCATCCAACTGCAGTATTCCCTTGTTTGATAATGTATTTTCGATATAATTTAAAAAAAGATTTTGTGTTTTATATGCGTCCGCGATTTTCTCTGAAAGTATTCCACTGACTGGCTACAATTGTACTTTTATTTATTTTGCTAGTGCAAACAACAACCAAAGAAGATTTCAATAATTGAAATCAATGAAAAATCCTATCATTCAATGAGTTATTATCATTCGGAAAAGTTCTATATAAAACTTTATCTTCCAACATCTTCGAAACATTATTAGGCAGAATGAAGCATGCTGCATACCACTTGAAAGCTCTTTTGATCTTTATCATAATAAAGATTCCTCAGGTTTCAAAGTGTTGGTTTTCAGAATTATTTACTTAAAAAATTAATATACCACGTTTCTAAAATGGACTAAAAACTATAAAATAATTTTTCATAGCCCCATAAAGATGTAAAACTCTGAAAATACCTGTAATATTCAAAACGAAAAACGTGAAGCGCATGCGAAAGATAAGATGCATGAACAGTTCACATACGAGTCGATAACAATTTTATTGCACTGCAAATGATATGAACTGTTCTGTGAGTTTTCTCAACGATAGCTACTCCCTACATCATCTGTTGCATGCGCCCCACGTTTTTCGTTTCGAATCTTTCAGGTATTTTCATAGTTAGAGATCTTTATGGGGCTAGGAAAAATTATTTCACACCTTTCATAATCTCCTACCCCTAAAACCCCATCATACCAATTTTGAATCGAATCGAACCATAATCACAAATTTCGTCCGCCATCTTGGAGCCGCCATTTTTTTCTGTAACTAAAATTTCATAATGTATTGTTACCGGAATAATGAATACCCGCCAAATTTCATATCAAACGGCAGCTAGAAGTGCGTCAAATGCCACTTGCAAGATTTGTACCGAGCAGACAGACACGAAAGAGAGTTATTGAAAACGTGGTTGAAAGGGGGATAATTCGTTGCTACAAGATTGAAGTCGGTTCAGTACTTTCGGATGAAATGAATGCATTAGTTCAAATATATACGAAATGAGAATTCATCGAAAGTTTCAAAAACAAAAATTGTATTTTTCCAACAATCCACTTGAAAACCAGGCGATAGAAACAGTTTTTTATTTCTTTACACTTTCAAAACATGCTCGCCATTTTACATTCGAAGGTGTGAAGATGAGAGTATAGTCCGTTCGTTGTCTACGCAAACAACCTTCTGAAATCATTTTTTTTTCAGAAGAAGACCATTGATATGATATATACATGGAAAGGCAGATTGTATTATCCTCCAATGAGTTTCTAGAAGCATTTACCATAATGTTCGCATTATATTTTATTTTCAATTTGGAATATCCTGAGAAAATTGGTGGTACTTTGGAGATGTTTCAACGGATGCATCGTAAAATACACCCGGATTCAGAAAGCAAGTCCACCGCGACGAAAAAAAAGTTCTTGGACTTATGAACAGATTGAAAGCTTGTTTTTAATGTTTTCATCACTAAGTTAAGCTTTTCAGAACATTATTCTAATTTATCATACTATGACCTGATTTTTTTATCTATTGTTTATCGTGATAGATATTTATCTTCATTTGTTTTTATGAATTTTTACTTTTGTTGAATGAATATTATTAAAAATATTGTACATGTTCAAAATTCTATTCAATATAAATTAAATATGTTGAATGTTTTACAACAACTCATCAAATACCTTACTAGAAACGACCCCCTCAGAATCGCCTTATTTCTTTGCAAATGCGTACATATCACAATATCAAAAATGTTTAGTGTTGCCAATTCGAATATAATGGGTATACGTTGAATTGGACATATTTTTAAATTGACCACTGTCTTTGATGCAGAACTTTCCGCTAGACTTGAATTTCTCTGATGAAGTTATCGGCAGTCGCATTTTGTGGGATTTTGTCAATGGATGACCTTTGCATAATATACAAAATAAAGTTTGTATGTACAGAGACCATAAAAATCAATACAGACCTGATTGACCGTCGGGAAATTATAAAAAATCTTCAATATTATGTGCCCATTATTTTTCAAATTGGTATGTCACTCTTGGAATATTTTTGGATTCCGTAAAATTATTATTTTTAATTGATAAAACGATTATCAATCCGAATATAATGGATTTTCCGCTTGCAGAGAAATAAGTTGGAGTGCATAGTTTCTTTCGATATTGATTTGTTCAAAATGATACTATTTTCTGTTCAATAATTTTTCAATATTTTCATGGCTCCAGAAAAATTGGAAATGTATTAGAGACACGGTTTTGCCAAGTGTTTTATTTATTGTTAATTGTGATAGATATTCATGTCCGTTTGTTTTTATAAATTTTAACTTTTGTTAAATAAATATAAGAAATATGAATATTTTCATTACCCTATTTTCCCTGCGAGAAACGGTGTTCTTGTGAATTTTACAACCTCTTATCATCTATAATTCATGCATAGTGTGATGAGGAATTTGAAAGTACCATTTAATACAAGATGTCCAAAAAGTATTTCTCAAAGTACATAGATATATATATATATATATATATATATATATATATATATATATATATATATATATATATATATATATATATATATATATATATATATATATATATATTTGCAATGGATGTGAAACACGTAAAATTCGCAGAACATATTTTGTGTAGTTATATGGTGGAATCAAGACGTAAACTCACAATCGACATTGATAAAACACATGTCATAGAGAATTCACAATATTACTGTAAAATGGTACTGATGGTTATGCTCAATGTAATAAACCAAACTGCATGTAAATTCACATTGATACTGTGAATTCATTTTTGAGATTTTAAGCCATACATTCACAAGCCTCAAGTAATTTGACATTGCGAATTTACATAATCAATAGCTATTTTGAATTATTATTTAACAATAATAAATCCTCTTATTGAGTAATTCTACAAAAAAAAATACATTCGTTTTGTGAATTCACCAATTTCAGAGTATTCTCACAGTGTAATTCCACTACAATTCTGTAGAATTGATCTGTGAATATACATTCCATTCCAGTATTCTTGAGGTACATTCACATATGTATTGTGAAATTCGCCTGTGAAATAGCAATTTCTCTCAGGTTGAAGCGTATTTTTACAATGATATTTCACAAGTTTCAATTAATTTCACAACCCACAAATACGAATAGTCATGTAAAAATAAGCTGGAAAATAAAATTACATGCTGGATTTTCATTAATTTGTTGTAATACTAATGTTTCGAATCATTTACCCAATTTCACAATGCAGTTGTGAAATTCCCGTTCATTTGTATAATTTTACAAACTCAATGGTAATCAATTACAGTATATATCGTGGGCCACATATAACCTACGATTTTCACTGTAATTTCGCAAAAAAATTTTTTTAGTGTACAACGAGTTATCTGTATGTTACCTGTTGGTCATCAATTTGCATGAATTGCTCAATGAGGGTTCAGTGCTCAGTAGGTATTACGTCCCCCCAGATAAGACTGAGGATTAGCAATCCTGCAATAAACGCACAATCATGACATAGTATGGGAGAAATTTTCCTGTACAAATGTTTGAATTATCGAATCCCAATCACGAAATATGGTTTTTATTGAAAAAAAAAACAATATTGGTCTTGGAAACAATGTACAATTCTCACAGAATTTGAATTTCCTTGGATGAATATGATAAATGACTGGATCTTTGAATGAGTAAGAGTAACCCCAATATTACTAGGATGCCCAAAGATCTGAAAATCGCGATTTTCATGACAATATCTCGTATTGTGCTTTGCACAAGGCAAACATTTTTTTTTTTATAATGAATAGCTCTTGATTAATGGTAATTTTTGGAGTACCGTTAAATTCCTTCCAAAAAATCGATAACTAGATTTTTTCAAATAATCTATGATCATCAAAATATGAAGAGTACCTCAAAAGCGCAAAAATGAAAATCTGTTGATTATGGCGTCAACGTTGAGAGAAAATTTCATGCATTGTTATAAATATCAGCATTCCAAAATATAATCATTGAATATAGAAAAGTATTATGCTTCAAATATTTGAAGGTCAGATGTCTACTTCCATACCACAATTTACGATGGAATTTTTTTGGAAAAGTTGACCTGAACATAATTTTCTGTTTGTGTTCGGGATACTATTCAGATGATTGAAGTTCATTCAGGAGGCATATATCTATTCGATTCCAACGAAATAAAGTGACAATAATAATCTGTAACAATTTTTTCGGGGATCAGTTGGGATTGGGATCAATGGAGTCAACAATGGATTTTCACTTAAATAGTTTGTACTGGCCACGATGTATTATCATTAATTTCATAAAATATTAATAATTAGGAAAATGCTCACCAAAAGTAGTTCTTTCCCCGTTGAGAAATTTAAAATTATAGAATGCTATCAGACAAAGTAGATACAAAAAACGTAAAATCCACGGAATAAAAGAACATACTCTCAATTAGGACAAACGAACACTGAAGTGAGAATATGATTGGAAAGGAGATGGAAACAATACCTAAGCTATTTTTAACCGACGAAACCAAAAAGGAGGAGGTTTTCTATTCGACCCGTATATTTTATTTTTTTTCCATCATTTTTTATGTATGATCACCCATAACTTTTTACTGAGACGTCCGATTCCGATAATTCTTCAGTGGATAGGGTGTACTTCGAATTTGGTCCCATTTGAATTTAAAAGATGAAATCCAACCCTAAGGGTAGCGAAATGAAGGATATTGATCACTCACCCTCTGAATTCTGGTCTGTTAACCGATTCTATCAGGCATAACTTTCGTACTGGGTTCTTCGATTTGGATGATTCTTTTTTTAATAGATAGGGTATACCTTATATTTGGATTTCGAAAGGAATTAGCCACCCTTACGGGTGGAAAAATAGGGGATAATTGATTTTTCACTAGTGAACATTGGCATACACATACGTAGTTGACAATGACAGATCGCTACTGACATTATTCTTGTTTCACATCCGTCAAAATCGGTATATTTTATGAGAGGATGGAATGATATACAAAGTAATGAAATGAACTAACCAGAACAACGAAAATAATTTTTATTACAACAAATAGTAAAAGTAGATAATCATATTATTTAACTGGTAATAGTTGAAGTAAGGTGGGTAAGTAAGTATTTTGGAAGTAATCAAAAAACAAGTAGGTGGTAATTGGTAGATTTTAGCCCCAAAAAATTAAAAATTAAAACTTTTTAACAAAAAATTAAACCGACGAAATACGGAACTGAAAAGTGAAAAATAAAAACCTTTTAACAAAAAATTAAACCGACGAAAAATTCAACTGAAAAGCAAGAAATAAAATAAATTTTCTTAGTCTAAATGATAATTGAGCTCCTAAACTAATGTAAGTAACTAATTTTGAGTCGGCGCCAAACAAACTAGCAATTGAATTAGGTGAAGCGTGAAATGATGGCAGCGAGATACACGGCTGCGTTTAGATGACTTCTTTCATAGATAATGATCTTCGATAATTGTTTGTTTGGCGCCGACTCAAAATCAGTTACTTTCATTAGTTTAGAAGCTCAATTATCATTTATCATCACTAAGGTTTATTTTATTTTTTTATTTTATTTTTTGCTTTTCAGTTGATTTTTTCGTCGGTTTAATTTTTTGTTAAAAAGTTTTTATTTTTTACTTTTTAGTTCCGTATTCCGTCGGTTTAATTTTTTGTTAAAAAGTTTTTGTTATATGTCGGAAGGAAAAACGTAGGTGATAAAAACAATAATACTGATAATGGATTATTTCGGCATTCGACTTACCAAATTGAAAAAGACTGTATGTCCATTCTGATATCAACACTGTTCTGTTTGAGAATTTGAATAATTTTCCCCCGAAGTCTTTTGGATGGATATGGTTGTAAATTAAAAACAACAGCATGCTGAATCAGGGTAGTAGGATTGAAAATGTAACTTTTTCGGTGTCTCTCATGCTCAGATATTCTTTTCTTCAATTACCCTCCTGCTTGTTACATAGCATTCATAAAACAGTTTTTGCAATTGATTTTGTATACAGCAAAGGAGTTTTTCTACGGCTTTAATACAAAACTGCATTTTTAAAACTGTTTTTGATTAAACAATGAAGTACATTGTATGTTTTCAATTTCATTTCCTTATCTGATAACACAATGAAGTCATTGTGTTATTGTTGGTCATTAAATCACGTCTTCCATGGATAGTCAGGAGAACTTAAGACATCTGTCAATTCAGTTTCATCAAAACTTGTCAAAGTTTAAAGGTATGATGAGCAGTGAAATTGACGAACTACCTCCTCCAGACATAATTGCAGCCGCAAATTAGGCATGTATAAACTTGATTCCGGAAGTATCGAAAAAGAAATATGGGAAAGCCCACAAATCCTTCACATATTGGCAAAAGGGAAAGGTCACCGCGTCAACTTCAGAAAATGTATTACTTGCATACTTTGATCAATTGAAGTTCAAGTTTCTGTTGTAAATTAATTTCGCTATTTTATTTCAAAGCCGTAGAAAAAGTATAATGTATAACTCACACGGAATGTTCATTTCCCACTCGTATGATTTGCAGCACTCGCCTACGGCTCATGCTGCAAACATCATACTCGTGGGAAATGAGTATCATTCCGTGCTTGTTAAACAATATACTATTTTTCCTTTGATCGGGAGCAAAAACATTTTCCAATGATGTTGTCATTTGTAAATGTAATATTGACTTGTTCATCCTACAAAGCTGTTGCAAGTGCTTCAGACAGATTTTTGACATCAGTTATTTTATTTGAGATTTGATCTGTTATGTCTTTATTTTGAGAATACTTTTTGTTTTAGAATATATTGAACCATTTTCTAAGTATTTCGTTAAATAAATATTATCCATCCAATGAAAATGGTCCTACAGAAAACGAAAAAGTGTAGGCTATATATACAATCTCCGTTTCTGTGTGGAGAATAATTTTCATGGCTTCACCAATGAAACTGCTTTCATTTAACTAGGAGACTTCGTTATATGAACACCTTCTCTTCTCCAACGTAGGCAATCCATCTCATACAGTGGAGGTGATATTACTAGGTAGGTGAGAAATCATACAGTTTAACTCCACCAAAAGAATAAGTTCAATACCAATGTGGCACGAAGATTCATATCAGGAACAGGACATGTTTCGACGGATTAATCCTTCATCATCAGCTAAATGGAAGGAGTTACAAGCAGATCTAAAGGGGAAGTGACATGTTACAATTACAAGGGGCAAACATCAAGAGAAAAATAAACTACCATTGTATGGTGGACAAAATTATGAAGAAATGACACTGAAAACAACTACAATAACATTATTGTGTCCGCATCTAGTGCGAGTTCACTGATGTTAGGGGCCGTGATTAGTCCTAACAAACAACACTTCAATATATTACAAAGAATTTATTAAATCATCAAATACACATGGATGGAAATAAAATAGGTTATTGGTTGACATATGACGAAGACTTTTGACCTATGGAACATCAAGTTTCAAAGTGACAGAGAAATGTTTGTGACTGTGACATGGAATCCAGAAAAAGAAGTAGCTGAGTTCGGTGAAGATATGTGTTATGAAATTCGATCTACAGATGGAAAATCAAAATAGTAAGGAGTTAAAAAGTTTTAGGCTATCAAAATAAATTTGTTCATTGATACAGTGTGAATTAGAACTTTTGATTGCCTTGTTAATTTCAAGAGTTTCAAGGAGATTGAGTCTTTTATGTTTATCGCAAATATGTAAAATTTCTAGGTCAGAGTTGGGATCAAAATTGTGCTTTTCGTTTATAATATGGTTAGAAAAAACAGAATTAGAGTTGATAAGTTTTTTTTCAGAGTAAGAATATATGAATCGAACGTGTTCAGCTAGTCTTGTTCTGATCTTGCGGCCTGTTTGACCAATATAACATGTTTTACAATTAGGGATAGAACAATTTATAAACACCAGATTTATCCAACATTGGAACTTTATCTTTAGAGTTTACCAAAAAATCTTTTAGGTTGTTAGAAGTTTTGAAAGAGATAGAAAATTTTTAATCAATATTGTCGTCGAGTTTAGTAATCAAGATATTCTTGAGTTTAAGAGATAGAGGACCAAAATAGGACGAATAAAAATGTTTATTTGGTGAATTAGTTGTGTGTGTGTTAATCTGAAGTTGGAAAATTTGTTGACATATCTGTAATATAATCTATTGATTCTAATTTACCCACTTACCATATATTGAACCTATGCTCTCCAGTGGATCCAGTTCTAAGAAAACACTTTTTTCAATTCAATGATTCCTTTTATTATCAAAAATCAGGCTCACCCATGGGCTCTAATCTTAGTCATCTTTTAGCTGAAGTATTTATGTCAAATTTTTAATCTACCATTTCTAAACATCCTAGTTTCTCTAAAATTCTATTCTGGGATCGATATCATCGATGACATTTTGGCACTTTTCAAAGGCACTTCTTTCAACCCAAGAATACAGTTCTAATTGAATTGAATCTAATAATGAATTACCTTTTCTTGACCTAATGATTTACAAATCAGACACCGTTGAGTTCTCCATATATACAAAACCTACCAACACTGATAATATCATACCTTTTCACTCTTTTCATCTGTACAATCAGGAATTTTCATCTTTTCATTAACTTTTTCACCGCCTCTTCACTATACCTCTCAATGATTCCAATTTCTCAACAAACAAATTGCCTATGACAACGGCTTCCCAATCCACACAATCAATAGATTCTATTACGGATATATCAACAAATTTTCCAACTTCAGATTGACCCAAACTAATTCACCAAATAAACATTTTCCTCCGTCCTATTTTGGTCCTCTATCTCTCAAACTCAAGAATATCTTGATTAATAAACTCAACGCCACTATTGATTGAAAATTTTCTATCTCTTTTAAATCTTCTAACAACCTAAAAGATTTTTTGGTAAACTCTAAAGATGAAATTCCAATGTTGGATAAATCTGGTGTTTATAAACTAAATTGTTCTATGCCTAATTGTGAAACATGTTATATTGGTCAAACAGGCCGCGAGATCAGAACACGACTAGCTGAGCACGTTCGATTAATAGATAGATAAAGCTTATCAACTCTAATTCTGTTTTTTCTAACCATATTATAAATGAAAAGCACAATTTTAATCCCAACTTTGACCTAGAAATTTTACATATTTGCGATAAAGGTGAAAAACTCAATCTCCTTGAAGGCAATCAAAAGTTCTAATTTACATTGTACCAATGAACAAATTCATTCTGATAGCCTAAAACTTTTTAACTCCTTACTATTTTGATTTCCCATCTCTAGATCGAATTTCATAACACATCTCTACACCACACTCAGCTACTCCGTTTTCTCGATTCCATGTCACAGTCATAAACATTTCTCTGTCACTCCAAAACTTGATGTTCCATGGGTCAAAAGTCTTTGTCATATGTCAACCATCAACCTATTTTATTTCCATCCATGTGTATTTGATGATTTTATAAATCCTTTGCAATATATTAAAGTGTTGTTTGTTAGGACTAACCACGGTCCCTAATATCAGTGAACCCGCACTAGATGTGGACACAATAATGTTATTGTAGTTGTTTTCAGTGTCATTTCTTCATAATTTTGTCCACCATACAATGGTAGGTTATTTTTCTATCAATGTTTGCCCCTTGTAATTGTAACATTCCACTTCCCCTTCAGATCTGCTTGTAACCCCTCCCACTTTGCTGATGATGAATAATTAATCGTTCGATATATGTCCAGTTCCTGATGTAAATCTTCGTGCCACATTGGTATTAATTTTTTTTCGTGGAGTTAGACTGTATGATTTCTCACCCACCTATCTTCTATTCTCTTCTCACAATATGGGCCATCTCTATTAAGATTATAACCACTATTTTTTTTTGTAAATTCTCAACATTTTTCCGCCAGCTCTCAGAAACTGGAAAAAATATGCTATATAAACAGGTTTTAAATAGCTTACCTGAAAGTTATCGCTAGGTGTGTGATATGTCAAATTGAACCCTCGCTATTTGGAAAGTATTATTGATACTTTTTGAATGGAGCATTTTCGACCCACTTTCAGAATCACATAGATATTTCCTGAGGGTGGAGAAATTTATTGGATAAAAATTAATTCCGAATTAATTCCGTGATTATGCTCTGCATAGATACCTTATAATTCAATCATAAGATATTTGTATTTTTTGTTTGTTTAACTGGGTGTGTCAGAACTACATTGAGGAAAAAATAATTCACTTTGTTCGAAGAGTAAGAAAGTCCGAACTACAACTTATAAAATTATGGAATAATATCGAGGAACCTCATATTTTTCTAGGGTCTAAAGAACAGTCCTGATTTCAGAAATGGAAAGAAATATTTACAATGCGGCTTTTTATATTCCTCCCCATGTTAACTTTTGAACGGTTTGACGTAGAACAAGGGACAGAAACCGTTTTGAATGATATCACCGATACCACATTTTTGGAATGATTGCTCGATAGGTGACGCGAAGGGGCACATCAACTTAAAAACTTCAAACAGCATGGGCGGGATCAAGTAGCACAAATAACTTCATTTTAATCATGGATTTTTCAATTCACAGAAAAATCTTTCTATCAATATTCAATTGAGAATGTTTCCCTTTTCAACGTTGATAAACTAGTTGAAAAAAATGTCAATCATCTAATTTGTTTTGGAATTTCTTTGATAAGTTTCTTCACAATATGCGTTTGAAGTGTATATCAAAAAACAAAATTATTATATAAGATTTTCATTTATTGAAATTGAGAATATGAAGCAAAATTGTTGTCAATCGTGTCCACTCGTGTTTTCCCCCTCCCTACCTACTATTGTGTTGTCCAAATACTCAATTCACTCTACGTGAGACTCTCCACTGAATACAAATGCAATAATTCGTTTTTAATATGAAGAGCCGGTAAGTAGTACTGTATGGTCGCACCAGAAATCTAAGGTCGTAAATCAATATTAGCCGACGACCCTCATTAATACCTATTATTCGAAATATATATAAGCAATAAAAATGTGTGTCCCATAAAAGATTTCCAGATCCGGATTAAAATATCTCATGAAATAGTTTGGCATTTTAATAATAGTGGGATCTCCATTATTTTTGGCTTTTGTTGACAGTTTTGTATTCACATTTATTTGATAATAAAAAATCTCGTAAGGTTGATTTAGAACCCTTGGTAAGGATATGTTTAAATGTGTCTAAATAATAAAATTTACCTAGCTGGCCACCAGACTTTCAGTAATGATGGGCTATTAACGAGATTATGGCGATAATGATCTATTTACGGTAACAAAATAAATTACCTACCAGATTTGGAAAACAAGACTGTTTTGAGAACTGAGCGCTCTCCAATTTCAGAAATAGAAGGGGAAAAGTTAAAAAACATTCAGTCATTACCTACCTAATTTTCCGTTGTGTCAGTTGTGTCTATTCGATTTTTGTGTAGTGAAAAATGTGGCGTCCATGTGTTCATCCTGAAGCTAGTACTTCAACTGGTGGTCGTAGTACCACTAGTCGACAAATGTTACACCCTCATGGGAAACAAATTATATTAAATGTTTATACTTCCCTTCTGGAACGTGGAATGTCCAAGGATCAGGCTGTGCAAGAAAGTGCTTCTTCAACAAAAACACCTCATTCCACAGTGTTCAAAATAGTAAGTAACCCTATCTTTAGCCGACGAAACCAAAAAGGAGGAGGTTCTCTAGTCGACGCGTATATTTAATTATTTTTTTTCATGTATGATCACGCATAACTTTTTACTGGGACGTCCGATTCTGATAATTCTTCTTACAGTGGATAGGAAGGTGGTCCCATTTGAATTTGAAAGATGAAATCCATCCCTAAGGGTAGCAAAATGAAGGATATTGATCACTCACCCTCTGAATTCTGGTCCGTTAACCGATTCTATCAGGCATAACATTGTACTGGGTTCTTCGATTTGGATGATGCTTTTTTTAATAGATAGGGTATACC
This sequence comes from Gonioctena quinquepunctata, assembly GCA_018342105.1. NCBI lineage: Eukaryota > Metazoa > Arthropoda > Insecta > Coleoptera > Chrysomelidae > Gonioctena > Gonioctena quinquepunctata. The sequence continues at coordinate 173,376 of JAFIRS010001960.1, read as the reverse complement.
TTATATTTGAATTCCGAATGAAGTTATCCACCTTTACGGGTAGAAAAGTGGGGGATAATTGATTTTTCACTTGTGAACATTGGCACATACATACGTAGTTGATGATGACAGATCGCTACTGACATTATTTTTGTTCCACATCTGTCAAAATCATTATATTCTATGAGAGGATGGAATGATATAGAAAGTAAGGAAATAAACTAACCAGAACAACAAAAATAATTTATATTACAACAAATAGTAAAAGTAGATAATCATATTATTTAACTGGTAATAATGGAAGTAAGGTGGGTGAGTAAGTATTCTGGAAGTAATCAAAAAACAAGTGGGTATTAATTACTAGATTTTAGCCACAAAAAATTGATAAATGAAAACTTTTTAACAAACAATTAAACCGACGAAATACGGAACTGAAAAGTGAAAAATAAAATAAACCTTTTTAGTCTCAGTAACTAAGCTCCTAAACTAATGTAGGTAACTAATTTTGAGTCGGCGCCAAACGAACAATCAACGAAGATCGTCAAATTACTTCAAAAAAATTATCAGAATGTCACCGCGCAACTCGATGCCATCATTTTACGCCTCACCTAATTCATTTGCTTGTTTGTTTGGCGCCGACTCAAAATTAGTTACTTACATAAGTTTAGGAGCTTAGTGACTGAGACTAAGGAGGTTTATTTTATTTTTTACTCTGCAGTTCCGTGTTTCGTCGCTTTAATTTTTTGTTAGAAAGTTTTTTTTCAAAAAGAAAGGAACCAAAAGACTCTGGCGGTTCAAAAAACTAGATGGCTGTGATGTAGATATAATTCGAAGAACAATATATGCCTTGTATGAAGAGCAAATTGTGCCTACATTAGATATTTTGATGCAACGGCTTAGAAAGAATGAAACTGGTATCCAGTGTTGCAAAGAGACTTTGAGGAAGTCTCTTTTACAAAATGGATTTGAATTTGAAAAACTCACTAGTAGCAGAAAAATCTCAATGGAATCTGTGCGCCTTAAGAAATTGAGATTTGAATATTTATTGGCAATGAACGAATTTAGAGAATATGGTAGAACAGTAGTGTATTTGGATGAAACTTGGTTCGATACGCACGATATTCCAAACAAAAGTTGGGTAGACTCATCTGACTTGTGCCAAACTAATGCGCCGTCTAATAAACGAAAACGCATTACGGTAATTCACGCAGGAACCGAAAATATTTGTATACCAAATGCGTTGTCTTTATCGGCAAAGAATATTAAGGACTCTTCAGTCGATTATCATGATGATACGACAGCCAAATTATTTGAAGACTGGTTCCATAATGAACTCATACCAAATATTCCACCCAACAGTATTATCGTCATGGAAAATGCTACCACAGTCGAAGACTAGATGAAACACCATGTACAAATGACACCAAAGCCGCTATACAAGAATATATGTTGAAAAATGATATGTACTATGAGGAAAAGTACACAAGAAAACAGTTTCCAGAAGTTTTACGCAGTTATTCGATAAAAAATTAATATTTTTGTGATTCATTGACTGAAAGCTTGGGACATACGGTGCTCAGACTTCCTGTTTATCAATGTATGTTCAACCCAATTGAACACATATGGCATCAGCAGTTCGAAGAAATAATACTTCTCCAACCTTAAGATCAACTGTGGTAGCTCTTATTCAAACATGAACTGAAAACATTCCTGATAATAGCTGGGCCGAGTGTGTTTCCCATATCATAAAGGTGGATATAGATAAAATTCCCAAAGAAAAGTTAATTATCAATTTGGATGACGACAGTGAAAGTGAAACTGATCTTCGTTAGTAATTTTGTTTATAAATACCTTTTATCGAGAAACTGAACTTTTTATAAAGAATAAAGTTCGACATTTTACATTAATTAGGTATATCATATATTATACATATTATACATTATACATATTATACATATCATTATACCTACCTGTAAAACAAAATGAAATGGCTAGGGCAGGTACAACTCTGCGTAGAATCCACCGCCTGCTGATAACTCAAGTGGTTGGTGATTTACGACCTTCTTAGATATCTGGTGCGCCTTTAATCATCAATAAATTAGGAGGTCTTAAACACCGACAAAATAATCCAAGTTCATATTAGTAATTTCTAAGTAACTGCTTCATTATCAGTTCACCAAATCCAAAGAATGGTACCCGTTATGATTATGGTCATTAAAAATAAATGAATGGGGTATTTTTTGGGTCGAAAATTGGATTATTGTATGGATTCAAAATCTGTACCTAATTAAGCTTTGAAACGAATTCGAAAATTAAAAATTATTTTTTAAGTAATGAATCTTCCTCTATTGATCGTATTTCGTGCTACTCATCGCAATTGTGAGTCCGTAGAATAGCCATGGTTGAAATTAAAATTGAATTGCCTTTTCAACTATGTGCAACTCGACCTCTATGTCTTTCGAAATTTTTAAGTTGATGTGCCCCCTCGCGCCATCTGTCTAGCAATCACAATATCTTTTATTTCAAAAAGTAGTATCGGTGATACCATTTAAAACGGTTTTTGTCACATTGTTCTACGTCAAACCGTTCAAAAATGGATAGGGGAGGGGACTATAAAAAGCCGCACTGTATTATAAACCTTCCTCACCTAATTGCAAAGCAAGCCATCGCCAACAAACAAGATATTCAATGAAAATCAAGTCGGGTTCAATTAAATTGAAAATTAAAAAAATCCTACACATATTTAAGACTTAGACTCAACGATTTGATATTGTTGTTTTGATATTAAAATACGTTGTCTAGGTAGCTAACTTGTATTTATATTTCATACTTTATAATTTTTACTTGCATTCTGTTTTTATTTTATTTACTCAGCAGTCCCTTGACGCAACGACGCTTGGATCAGAGTATTTACTACGTATATTGAATTAAAAAGGCATATACATATTTTTTTTTACTTTTTGGAGGTTTTTTGTGTTGTGTTTTTTGAAATTTTTCATTCAATTTTATTTCTTGCTTTTTAAACTTTATGCTGTTAACTTTTGAACAGTTCGATGTACAACAAGGATAAAAGAACTATTTTGAGTAATATCACTAATAATACTTTTTGAAATGAAAGACATTGTGATTCCCAGACAACACTGGACATTCCATGGATTATCATAGAATATTATTTTTGGGATATTGGAATATTCTTTAATGTGCCAGGGATATTCCTAGAATGTGCTGGTGGGGAAAATTTCAGATATTCCTTGAATATTCCATGAGGAATATTCCCGGAATATCCAGAATATTCCCATAATATTCCATGAATATTCCAGATAGTATACTCCTGGAATATACTCTTGGAATATTCATTGTATTTCCAGAATGTACCCACAATATTCTATGAATATTCCACGAAGGATAATCCTAGAATATTCCATGAACATATTCTATGAATATTCCGAGAATATCCAAAGTAATTCAGGAATATGATAGTATTATTCCCTAAATATCCTGAAGGGTTTCCAGAACAAAATAACCATTTCCTGAAATTTCAGAAATTAAGAAAATGAAGAAAAATACAACTGTTACCCCACATGAGTATCCCCAAATATAAAATTTTGAATGGCACATCAATAATATGAACTTCTACAATTATGCCTGACAATTCAAGCAATATTTTTGCTAACATGCGCCAAGAAACAAAACTTCACTTCAAAAATTATGTAGTAGTGCAATACGTAATTGTTTCCCTCAGAGTATTTGTGGATTGGAATTGCAGGTTCCACTCAGAAAAAACAACATTTTATTCCCGCAGACTGCGCACCCCCTTCCTACAATGAAATAAAACAACATGAATTTGAAGAGGTCTATTTCTATATAGTTATAATAATAATAACACATATTTTATTAACCCGTTTCTTCTGTCACTACCGGATTATCTCTGAAAAACAAGAATTGCAAGATCGAACTACTGCTATCTGAATCAGAAAAAAATAAATCCATTCTATCACTAATAGTTTCAACTTGATTACTCAACTGTCCTTTTGCATGCTGTTACGGAGTTTGTGTGAAAATTGTATTAAGATTATTTCCAGTTTCCTGGTGTACTTCCTTATACCGAGCACTGCTTCTTTTTTTTTTAGGCATTTGTAGAAAACGCCTTGAAAATGAAATGATCAGTGATAAACAAATGAAATTTTTTTGGAATGAAATGAATGGTAACTTAAAAGTGTACTTACCACACTGTGGTGATTATTGAGAATATTTGTTAAACAATTCCAAACACAGTAGATGTCAAAAGATTCCAAATGTCGATTTGAAATGCATTCAACTTTACAGCTCTGCCATCAGGTTAAGCTACGACTACCGGATGAACGACAGACGCTGACGCGCGCGGAATGAGTTTGATTGGTCGTGAAAGTGCACCTCGATATTTTCCGACCAATTATAATTTGGTCAGTACAGTAGTGTATTCTTGTCATCTTGTCTCAACAAAAACTCTGTTTGAAAATCAAATACATCTATACGCACTTTTTCTCATACTTTTTCCTTATTTTGAACTCGAAAGTCGTTATTGGTGTTCATTCCATAGAAATATGGGAGAATATTCCATGAATATACATTACAGAATATTTAATTTTGATGATTCTATGAATATTCATAAATGATTATCCCATGAATATTCACACAGTATTTTTGTCAGCTTGTCTGAACAAAAACTCTGTTGGCAAATCAAATACATCTATTCGCACTTTTTCTCATACTTTTTCCATATTTTGAACTCGAAAATGGTTATTGGTGTTCATTCCATAAAGATAAGGGAGAATATTCCATGAATATATAATACAGAATATTCAATTCTGATTATTCTATGAATATTCATTCATGATTATTTCCTGAATAATCACACAGGAATATTCTATGAATATTCATACAGGAATATTCTCACGAAAATGTTCGTGGTACATTCTCCCGAGAATATTCCAGGAATATGCATATTGGAGTAATCCTGGAATATGCTAGAGGCATGTGAATATCCTAGGAATATTCCATGTATATTCGGAATTTACTCTATTTTCGGTCTGGGTTGCTCGAGAGATGGCGCGGAGGGGCACATCAACTTAAATGTTTCAAATAGCATGAGGGGTCAAATGGCACATCATTGAAAAGATAACATAATTCTCTTTTCAACCATTTAGTTTTCTTTTGAATTTCGTCAGAAAGTTTTTCCAAATATGCATTTGAAACTCGACCTCTATGCCATTCGAAATTTTCAAGTTGATGTGCCCCCGGCGCCCTCTGTTGAGTAATGTATCTTCTCTCAAAAAGTAGGACCGGTAATACCATTCAAAATATTTCATGTCTCATTGTTTCACATCAAACCGTTCAAAAGTTATCGAGGTAAAGGTACCATTCTGATCTGCACTTATTGATGCATATTGTAAAAAAAACGTTTGGACGAAATTCGAAAAAATAGGATGGTTAAAAAAAGAATTGGATAATCTGTTCAACGAAATTTCTATCCGAGTCATGTACTTTTGCGTGGTAAAGTTTAATTGATAATAATTTACTTATGCTGTGGTGATAATTTCGTGAATTTGGTTTACGATTGCTGTAATAATGTATCGCTATTGATTCATGACAGACCAGCTTCAGCAGAATTCCAAAGACTGACATACAATACTTTAGTTTTGTTTCAAGTGTCGTACTTTATTATTTACACATATTTTCACCTCCGAAATACTTTGCAATTCTCAGTTGAAGCTACTTATAGTAATCAACATGCATTAAACTCAATTATATATCTTTGCTTTGTTTTTGTAGTCTGTACCGTACAACATCATCCATACCAGACTGTATTCAGCACCCTACTGTATCATACCAAATCGTTATAATTCATCCACTCAATCCCATTTAATCACCACCCACGTTCGTAGTCCGCACCGTACCCTACCCTGCCTTATTATATTCAGCACCGTACCCTATCAAATCGTCTTCATTCATTCGCTCAATCGCATTCACTCATTCATTCTTTCAGTCAGTTTACACATGCATACCTAATTAGCTACAAACAGTACTACATCGTATACCAAAATTTCATATCGTTGAACGAATTTCATTAGTTTAGGATCCATCACCAATTTATCCCCATTTCTCTTTCCTTTTCAATGATACCACTCCAATGAGCTCAAACACTGTAAGTTGGTGGGAAGATGCATCATCAGATCACGGTTTCCATATTCTTGCAATATCATTGAAGTAACAGGATACCAAATTTCGAATGAGGAAGTTGCTCACATCTTTTCATCAACTAGAGAAGAGCTGATGATCTTCAAACTGCTGAATTGATGTTCTTGGATCATAGCTAAGAACATTCTCGAACAAGTCACCTTGCAAACAAAAAAAAACGAAATCAAAATAGGTTCATCCGTTTGGATGCTACGATGCCACAGACAAACACATATACACACGTTAAACTTATAACAACTCTATGTTTGCGTCGGGGGGTTAAAAATTGCAGTCTGACAACTGTCCCAACTCTTGAAATTGTCACTTTCTGCATTTTTAAAGTCATTAGAAATTTTACTTGAAGCCGTATTCAATTGTCTTTCTCCATATCATACGATTTTGATACATTGAATGAATAATGAGGAAATCTTATCTCCACAATATCTCAAAAACTACAACTGAAAATAGCAGTGGGTCAATTTTTTTGGTTTCAACACTAAACACATCGTTAGATATTGAGGGAGTTATCCGTACTATTTTTCCCTTAGTAAAAATTATCGTTAATGAATTGCTATAGTTTGAGTTTGAATTAATATTGATATTCATTCGATTGAAATATATGTTTTTCATTCGTTGGAGAAAAAAACCATCCCAAGATTTATCAAAAGTAAATACCCCAATAGTTGAGCGCCGTTTTTAATAAGGTTGATAAGTTTTTGAAAAGGATTGTATTTCCAACAATCTCAATTATTTCGAACATTCCTTTGAAAGCGATCACTAGGTCAATGTCAGTATTATTCAATAATATGTAACAGTCTACTGATCTAATTAGTGAAAGTGCACTCGCTTTTAATCCAATTTAATTTCATATACAGGGTTCGGCAACTATCTCTTCACAGATTGTAGCTCCTGTACAATCAGACATTGACATACAATCAAAAAAGCTATATTTACAAAATATTTTCAATCTACTATGAGTTCCACGGAAGCAGTGTGAAGTAAAATTTATTTTTTAATAGAAATCTTCGAATCTTTGGAATCTGCTTTAGATATGATTTCCAACATTTTCCTGTCAGTTTTCGTGAGCAGTGTTGCAAAGTGATTCAGCTTTCATCGAAAAATATTCTGAAGAAAAATCAACGGTCATAAATAAACATTATAACACTACAATGTGATATCGCACGTGCGCTTTTGAGTTTCAGCCTGAAATTATTATTCCGACTTCTTTTTTCTTTCATATTTTGTGAATAAACGTGAACAAATTCAGTTCAGTAGGCGACTTAGGGTTATTGATTACAAACAACTTATCAGTTTCAATTTCCAAGATTAAGTTTTTGGCCGAATTCATGTACTCTCCCTAGGTAAAGTTCAATTAACAATAATTTACTTATGCTAAGGTGATTATTTAGTAGGTTCGGTTTACTTTGCTCAATAATATACCTAGCGCTATAACTTCTTAATTCATGACAGATCGGCTTCAGCAGAATTACAAAGACTCAGAAGCAGTACTTCAATACTTCAGTTAAGTACTAAGTATCGTACTCTTTTTGAATACTTTGCAATTCTCACTTAAAGCTTCTATCAGTGATTAAAATGCATTAAACACCATCATATCATTGGAGTTCCAACGATGAACATGAAGTAGAACACCTATAATAAAATATAACTACACAATCTCTTTGCGTGATGCTCGCTATATCTTGCTTTGTCACCCCAGAGACCGATTCCCCAATTTTTTCACAATCAAAGTTATAAAGTGATTTTTCTGGTGTGCGTGGGAATCAAATTCGTCCACTTTGACTTTATGACTTTATAAATTCGTTTCAATACAAAAAAAACTCCACGAGCTACTCGCAATATTTACTTTCAGCTTCGAGGAAAGAAAATAGAACCACTTTGATATCTCGACCTATCCTTTGTCAAAGATCAAACTACGGCGTTATCACACTCCTGATCTACCCCTAGCTAAGTACCAATTCAGCAGGAAGCAGTTATGTTGCTAGGATTCTGCGTACTTTAACATAGAGAATTCAAGTATCCTATGAAACCACCTTCAGGAATTTTATACTAGATTAAAAAGTCATAATATCTGCATATTAGTCTTATTGTAATTCTGAGATGAAAAATTCGAGATCTAATTTATTAGCGCATATTGTGACCCTCGACTGTACCTGAGATCGTAACTCGGGGTATTCTGAGCTCGAATGGTTCATCGATCTCGTGCTATAGGATTTTTACTATTTTTTTTCAATCGAGAACCAGGACACCATGCATTCTATTGAACTCTAAATACCTACTACAGTCAGAAATGAAACAAATGCCAGTGGCAATCTTCCCGAGTGAGGATCGTCAATTGATATAAAATGAATGAAGTTACGACGGTCAATTGGTGAGACAGCCTGCTATCGTAGTGGAAGGAATTTTAATATATATTCTTTGTTGAGCAAAAGTACACCACGACATAAAATAATTCGCATTAACAACTTGATACATAACTTGAAAGTCGTGAAAGTCACGGGACTGAAATATTTTACACTTGTGCAAATCGTATGAAATATTTAACGAACGAAATAAAATCAAACACAGTAGGTGGAAATATACGCACAGGGCAATATGGATATAAAGGTGTCTTGATGACACGATCAAATCAACAGTTTATCAAATGTTCATACAGAATGTGTCACGGTTACCTCACTACTCAAATAAAACTTTTGCATGAATGCTTTATGGAAACTAGTTTCTTGACGGCTCGCAGAACAATTAAAGTCACTTGTTCTCGGCCTGGAAGAAAAGAGCCCTTGCTCAGAACGGAAATAAAAGAGCTTGTGCTCGACACGGAAGTGAAGAGAGCTTTTATATCTACCGGTTTTGAGAGAAATATTGGACAGAAACCGTATGAAAAAAGACCTTCTTTTTGTCTGATTGACATAAGAACTGAACCAAAAAGGAGCTTATCTTTTTATCCCTTTATGAGCATACTTCGTTTTTACATTGTCTACCCTCATAGTAAAAAAGTCAGGAAAGTCTATTAGTCTTGTTGTTCGGTGCAAAAAGGCATCAGAACTTCCTTTTGTTTGGTTTTTGTGATAATTCCAGTAGCTTTGTATATTTACACCAATCTTCTAAACAGGCATTATTTTGTTGCCAGACCATAATCAATATTATACCCCAAATAGGCAGGGACGCACCAAAGTTCCTTCGACATTTTGGTTGGCTATTCTTAGTAACGGAGCTCCGAAAAATTCTTCGTTACACTATATCAAATCGTCTTTATTCATTCACTCAATCCCATTTACTCATTTATTTTTCATTCAATTCAGTTGCTTACATTCTCTTCATTAACTAGAAAAGAGCTGAGATAATCTTCAAACGGCTGAATAGATTTCCTTGGATCACTCTCGAAGTCACCTTGCAAAAAAAAAACAAAAAAAACTTTATCAAAATAGATTTATCCGTTTGGGAGCTACGATACTACATACAGACATACAGATACACACGTTAAACTTATAAAACCTCTCTGTTTGCGTCGGGGGTTAAAAAGGCCAGAATCACAACTGCTACTCTTGAAATTGTCAATTTAAAAAAATATATTTTTTCGTTTTTAAAGTTATTAAAACATTACTTGAGGCCGTATTCACTTGTATTTCTCCATGTCATACGTTTTTTGGTACATTGATACAATAGACAATGAGGCAATCTATTCTCCACAATATCCGTATTATTTTTCCCTTAGTAAAAATTATCGTACCTGAATTGCTATAGTTTGACCTTTATCTTTCCATACTCATCCACGCATTATATTCTGGTTAGATAACTTCTTGAATTAATATTGTTATGCATTCGATCAAAAGATATGATTTTCAATCGTTGGAGAGAAAAAACATGTTAGTCACTTGCATCCCAAGATCTATGGAAAGTAAATACCCCGATAGTTGAGCGTCGTTTTCAATAAGGTTGATAAGTATCTAAAAGAATTGTATTTCCCAGAATCTCAAATATTTCGAACATTCTTTTCAAAGCGATCACTAGGTCAATGTCAGTATTATTAAATAATATGTTACAGTCTACTGATCTAATTAGTGAGAGTGCATTCGCTTCCAATCCAATCTTATTTCATATACAGGGTTTGGCAACTATCCCTTCACGGATTGTTGCTCCTGTACAATCAGACATTGACATACAATCAAAAAGGCAATATTTACAAAATATTTTCAATCTACTATGAGTTTCTCGGAAGTTGTGTGAAGTGAATCAATTTATGGCATCCTACCAAAAGTCAACATTTCAAAAAGCAAAAACTGAACTTCTCAAGATGGATAAACTTATATAAATCGTCGGTAAAATTAATTTTTTGCTTTTGAGTTAGTTCGCCTTGATCTGTTCATTTCTGATAGAGCATGGTTATTACAAGGTCTCTTCCCTGTGAGTTTTGAGCTGAAAGAATTCTTGATCTCCGACCCCAAAAACTCCCACACACCAATTTTAAATGGAATCTAACCATAATCACAGAACACGTCTGCCATCCTGATGGCGCCATCTTGAATTTATAAATATTGATAAAAAATTCATAATCTCCGAACTTGAAAACCCCTACATACCAATTTTGAATAACATATGACCATAATCATGAAACTCGTCGTCCATTTTGGTTCTCTAGTCGACGCGTACCTATATATTTTTTTATGTATGACCATGCCTAATTTTTACAGAGTAGTCCGATTTTTATGATTTTTTTTATATTGTATAGGGTATATTTCGAAGTTGAGACTGAAATTGGAAAAAAAACAGCCCTAAATGTAGGAAAATAGGAGATGATGATTTTTCTCTTGTGAACTGATTCTGTTGAAACTTGGAGGCCCGGAATTAATTTGACGATGGATACGGAATATAGTCGAGGGATCTGCTCAATGGTTCACAGCAGCGACCTCGTATTTGGGGTAAAATATACATACATAATTACATGTCCTGACTTACTGACTCTCTGATTGACTGATATACGTCAATGCCCAGATCAAAACGCTGGACCTAAGGGCTAAAATTTTGTCCGCATATTTTTTTGATATTCCATCAAGGTTGAAAAGGTGGATGAGAAGGGGGGTGAGAGTGAAAGTACAGTTGGTTTTAAAATTACAGTAATGGAAATTAGTATTTGGGCTCTTCTTCACAAATGAAGATAAATATTTTTCAGGGTTTTTGAAAATGTAACCCTAATGGTGTAAAAGGAGGTAAAAGTCTGTATGGTTAGATAGGACCATGAAAATTGGTATTTGGGGATCTTTGTTACAAATTAAAAATACGCATTTCGGTGTTTTTGAAAATTTAACCTCTACAGGAGTGAAATGGGGGTTGAATTGGGATTGGAAGTTTGTATAGGAATTCTGTTAGTTTTCAAGTTGGGGTCATAAACATTTATATTTTAAGTCTTTGTTACAAATGGAAGGAATATGTATTCCAGAGTTTTTAGAAACTCAACACATAAAGGGGTGATATGGAGGGTGAAAGTTTGTATAGGGGTTCCGTTAGTTTTCAAGATAGGGTCATGAAAATTGGTATTTAAAGTCTTTGTGAGGGATGAAGACTCAAATCACCGGCACCGGACGGGATTTACCCAGCACTGCTGCAGAGGGTAACGGAACTTCTTCACAGAAATGCTAAGAAGCTGCCTGGCTCTTGGATACATACCAATGCAATCGAAGAACATTCATACCAAAACCTGGGAAAACTGGAAAGGAAACGGCGGAGTCCCTGAGACCAATAAGTCTCATGTCCTTTGGACTGAAGACCCTGGAGAAGCTGGTGGATAGGCATATAAGGGACGGTGCACTGGTAGAATCGCATCGAGAACAATTTGCTTACAGGACCGGCTGCTCAATAAAAACAGCAACATGTTAATTGGGTAACTGGTATCAATGAATTACCATAAGATGTATTATTAGCAGTAACTGAGAATCCGAGAAGTAGTCTCATTGCTGTATCTTCCATAACGGGCGTGAGTAAAACATCAGCATATAGAATATATTATAAAAACATAAATATCACCCTTATAAACTAAAATTTATACATACGTTGAAGAAAGGAGATTACGGAGGGATATTTGAATCCTGCGGGTGGGTACAAGAAGAGATAGAAGAATATAGACAATTTGCAAAGTATTTGTTGTTTCCTGATAGGACAAGTTTCACCTCGAATGGAGTAGTGAGTTTGCCGGTGGTGGGCCGACAAAAACCCCAATTTTAAAATGGGATATACAGGGTGTATCTGGACTTCCTCTTCTTCTCTCGGAAATGTATAGATGGGGTCAAAATATCACCAGTACTCCATATAACTTTTGTTCCTAAAAGCCTTCGTTACCTAGTTACGGGCCCTCAAAGTTACAAAATGAAAAATGTTTTTCTTTGATAACTTTCAAAGTGAATATTCAAAATCATCCTAATTTTGGTGATTGACTGAACAAATGAATTCCTTCGATGAGCTTCCATGCAGGAGTCAGTTGTTTTGCTACAAAGTCAGGAACGGACCACCCCCGATGGTCCACACCCCAAAACTTTGAAATGACAGATAATTTTTCAATAGTTTTCAACAAAGTAAGGTTACGTGGACAATTTTCTGAACAAAAGTACTCGTGTGGGAAGTCGATCGGAGCAACGATTCTCAATAAAAATGCAGTTTTACTCGACGACATCAAACCCGATCGTCCACCATTATTTGAAATGAAAAATTTTCACAGTAGAAATATTAATGCTAACGTTAATTCAACAACATTTAAACAGGGATAATACAAAATATGCTAAAATAAAGTCGTTAACAAAAAGTACAGTACCTAGTTGGAAGTTCCATCCACAATGTAGATATTTTTTCAAATGAAATATCAAGTTATGTGATTGTGGTATTTTTGAACTAACAAGCTACTCCACTATGAAATATCGAATTCAGTCCATATTTTGTATGTACGCGTGGAATGAGCACGTTTCATGTTGTGTTATCTGAATCTCATGAAACTCAATATTTGGATGTTGCAAATTCGTGTTCACAGCTCAAAAGTTGAGGAGTTTCACTGATAAGTTTAATTTCATGGGAGAAAATCTTCAACCCGAAGATACATTCAGCTGAAAAAACGCACATCGAAAGACATAACTAATGAAAAGCAAACGAATAAACTACAAAAACGGCTGCACATGAAAACGTGAAAAATATCCGGTGAATAAATTTATGTTCCATTTCTCCCACATATGTTGACAAAATTAGTGTGGATAAAAAATTACAACTGGAATGCGATTTTGTTTTGTTGAGTGGTGGGTTGTCATTGTATTGTCAATATTCTAATAGGACAGTTTGAAGTGTTCTGATTTGGCCAAACAATTTACATTCAACGAATATGCAGATATGCATGCATTGTATGGACGAGCATTTGGTAATGCTGCAGAAGCCCGTCGTCTGTATGCCGAGCATTTTCCCAATCAAACGTTACCGGCAAGAGAAACGTTCGAGCGTGTCGATCGCAGCTTGAGGGAGACAGGTATGTCTAATGGATAATTAATTGTAGCCTGTTGTTTTATTTCGATATTATTGTAGGTTCAGTTCTGCCAAAACGAGGTGGTTAGGACGCTCCTAGGGCTGTGTGTACCGTTGTATTGGAGAAAAATATTTTGGAAGTTGTCGCTGATGATCCTTCAATCAGCATCAGAAACCTATCAGAACAGTTCCATACACCCAAGTCCACTATTCATAGAATAATTAGGGAAAAACTGCCCCACCCATATCACATCTAGAAGGTACATGCCATGACACCTGAAGATTTTCCAGCACGACCAGAGGTGGGCCATATTCATGGCCACCGCGGTCTCCGGATTTAAATCCATTGGATTTATTTCTGTGGGGGGTATCTGAAAAGCCTCGTTCACGCTACACCTATTCACACCAGAGATGCCTAGTTGAATATAATTACATTACATTGTGAAGCCATACGAAACGATCCTGACATGCTATTTCAAGTGCAGAGAGGGTGTTTGCGCCGACTAGGAAGATGTATTGAGGGAGACGGGGGTCATATCGAGCAGTTTTTGTAGCATATTTTACATTTCTGTTTGCTCTTGAGGCTTGCGATTGATTATTTACACCATGAGTTTTGTAAGGTGAACGTGTTTGCATGATAATAATTCGTTGTGAACATTTCTATTTTCATTACAAATTAATCTTTTCGAATAATGGTAGACATCTCAGGTTGGATGTCGTCGAAAAAATGCATTTTTATCAAAAATCGTTGCTCCGATCGATTTTCCACACGAGTACTTTTATTCAGGAAATTGTCCAGGTAACGTTGTTTTGTAAAAACATATTGACAAATCCCAGTCATTTAAAAGTTTTGGGATGTGAACCATCGGGGGTAGTCCTTTCCTGACTTTGTAGCAAAACAACTGACTCCTGCATGAAAGCTCATCGAAGGAGTTCATTTGTTTAGTCAATCACTAAAATTTAGGTTATTTTGAATATTCACTTTGAAAGTTATCAAAGAAAAACATTTTTCATTTTGTAATTTTGAGGGTCCGTAACTTGGTAACGAAGGCTTTTAGGAACAAAAGTTATATGAAGTACTGGTGATATTTTGACCCCATCTATACATTCCCGAAAGGAAAAGAGGAAGTCCAGGGACACCCTGTATATATATATATATATATATATATATATATATATATATATATATCCCATCCAAATAAATGTACCAATTGATTTATTATTGAAAATGCTACACCCGACATATATATTCTTTTAAACAACCGTCGGGTGTAGCATTTCCAATAATAAATCAATTGGTACATTTTTTCGGTGAAAATATGAACAAAGAAATGTTCCTATACTTTTTTATGTTCGAGAAAAAACCAATTGATCAATTGTCACAGCAAGAAAAGGAACGGCTATGGTTTCAGCTGGGCGGAGCATCGTGTCATACTACGACATTAATTGAAGAATATCTCGATGACAAATTGGAGAGTAAATGGATTGTTCGATACTCAAAATATCCATAGCTAGAAGGTTTTTCGATTTCACTCCTTTACATTTTTTCTCTGGACGTACCTTGAGGAAAAGGTGTATGCTCGAAGACTACTTCAAAATATAGACGAATATTTTTTTTTTAATGAGTGTTGTGCCAGTATAACGAAATCTTAAAAAAAAAATGCCAATAAAGAATATTGTGCACGACCAATGAAATGTTTGGCGGCGGAAGGAAAGCATGTGGAAATTCAAGGATTCATTTATTGATTATTGAGGTTATTGATCGTTTATGTAATTTTTTCATGTTCAATACATAAATAAGTTAACACTATGCTTAGAGTAATAGTAAATTTGAAGATTTATATTATTTGATTGTTTAGCATTAATTAATTAATTCATTATTATCTGCCATTAAATTATACTGACAGTTATTATGGACATGAATACAGAGTGAAACATCAAATTTGCATAAAAAAATAGAAAAACTAGCAAAAATGTAAACCATTTTCAACAAACGTCGATATTCTAGTAAATAATGAAATGGACTCAAGGAGAGTATGTTTTTCTGGATCCTAATGCTCCCGGTCATAAGATTTTGAACACTTCTAGATCTATAGAAAATAAAAAAAAACCCGAAATTTCAACTTCTAAGCCATTCCATTCCGGAACATCTTCAAATAAGTTTTTTTACAGCAGAGTTTTTGGCAAAAAAATGATAAAATAGACATTTCGGCAACACAGCTTACGTGCGAATCTTGGAAATCGATGTAATGCTAGGTAGTTGTTGCTGGATCGATGAAGTACCTAGTATTTCCAAAGCGTTTTAAACGAGGCGAGGTTTTAAACATCTCAAAAGTTCTTGCGGTATTGATAGCACTGATAGCAGGCGGAATCTTGCGATAAAGGTAGAGAATTGAAGATCGATGTCAGTAAAAATCAGCGAACAGAGAGGTTTACTTCTGCGATTTTGTTTCGATTGAACCCAGTAACACCAGTAACTTTACTCTTTTCCCATTTTTAAGTTTCGGATATTGATAATGGTGTTGGCGATCTTCAAGAGGGCAGCACAAACGAGCACCATCAGTTCAAAAGTTCTTAAAAAAATCCTGCATGCCTATAGCCATACTTAAGCTACATAGACGAAAAACAACAAAAAACAAGCATTTATTCATTTATTGGGACAGAAATACGCACGTATATTGTTCAAATAACTATGTGAATTACAATGCTGACTCTTGAACATTATTAGAAAACCTTTAGTCGTTTTAGTAAGTACCTACCAAAGTAACAAGTGAACACCATTATAAAATCTATAAGCATATTTTTTACAAAAGCAAGTACAAGAATTATATATATATATATATATATATATATATATATAAAACAAAACCAACTTAAGTATTTCCGAAAAGATCTGCAGGTAGCTAAACGAAAATGTTAAAATAACTTTATGAACAATGGTCTTTTTTATGGTTCACATGAAATATTCAATTATACGGAACCCTCAGTGCGTGAGTACACTTGAAAGAAAATTAATAATTAAGAAACAATAATAACTTATTCATAGGCATACAAACTTATATAAGCCAATTCGGGGCTAATGAGAATTATGCACGCCAAAAAGTTGATCATAATTTACAGTGACAAGTATATCCAAATATTCCGACTATTTCTTCTATGGCGATCCCAAGGTCATTGCCAGTATTATAAAATAATATGTAATAGTCTACTGATCTTATTGATGAAAGTGCTTTCAATTAAATAACCTAAGATTATTTAAAATCGACATCGCCTCGAGCAGACGAACGTGAGCGGTTAGTGTTATTTCTTACATATGACTTTCAAAATATAATTTAAATTGGATTGTGGTAATATTGGACTGCTTCACTTCGACGTTTGCGTAAACATTTTATTAGTTCTGTCTCAAACACTGACAAAATTCAGATTCTACATTCTTGAAAGGTCGATACAGTCCCATTCCAGACCAGTGAAACAATAAGGGGGCACTGATTATTGACTGCGGGACACTGGGGGATAATTGGTTGGAAAAGGTCAAGTAAATGGGGCCAGCTTCTATTTTCACGAAATTTTAAAACATGATTGAAACAGTACAGCAAGCGAAATTTTTCGTCCATAAAAGGTGGTTTTGGAACATAACTCCAGAAAACTGCAAATGGCTATAAACTATATAGAGCACCGATTTCGTGAGTCTATCGTGTCGTTTTTTTGGCGTTGAACCAGGCCAAACCTGTAAGGTTCCCTTGAGTATGTCACCGGGCATATAGAATCATATTTCATGACATTTTTTGTGGTCTGAAACTTTTGAAATCAATGAAAAACAAACAAAAATTTTTTTGTTCTTAACGTAATATCTTCAAAACTATTATAGGAACAGCAATTTTCTTTTGTGTCGAATTAAAGCACACACTAGAGCGCTTTCACCACTATGAAAGGTTTGGGCACAATTGTAATCTGTGACAAAGATTTTCAGAGTCGTATATAAACAAAGTATGGTTGGTTGGTTGGTTAAAAGCTGACGAGCCAGAGACTGGGTTGGCACTTAGCTTCCCTTGACACTGCGACCAGCTGGGGTCTATTGTATCACTCTGTCGTCAGTGGTTCCTCATTCAAACAGGTTTGTGCCTTTAATTAGGTTTAGAAGCCTGTTGATAAGGTTCTTCGGATTCATGCCTGTTTCCGGGCTGATCTCTCCGAAGGTTCTGTGTCGCCTACTACTTAGGGCGTCACAGTCGAAGATAATATGAGAGGCTGTTTCCTCCTCTTCATCACATAGCCTACACTCCACGGTTTCCCTGCGTACTACCATGGTGTTAAGGTGTTTTCTTAGGCCGCAGTGTCCAGTCAACAGACCTATTATTATACGAGCCTTCATTCTGTTCAGGTTCAGAAGGTTCAGAAGGTCAGCCGTCAGGGTCCGGTTTGGATGCCCTACCATGACTTTGCTGTGTATTTGCCCGACAGTTTGATCCCAATATTGTTGGTGTCTTTTTTTTATCCACTCGTCGATCAGGGTCCTGCATCGGTTTTTGCTAATCCCATGTGCAGGTTCTGGCCCTGTGAATAGCGTTTCAGATGCTTGTCTAGCTAGCTGGTCCGCTTTGACGTTGCCTTCAATGCCTCTATGACCTGGCACCCACATCAAGGTGACTTTGTTGTGTTTTTGCCAGCTCGATGAGGTCCCAGACCAGTTTGGACTTTATCTGAATAGAGTTGAGTGCTTTGATAGCACTTTGACAGTCAGATAGAATGTAGATGTGTTTTTTCCTATAACCACTTTCTAGATTCTTCTAAATGCATACCCTGATAGCATGTGTTTCAGCTTGGAATATCGTGGAGCATTTGCCAAGTGGTATTATGTTATCCCTTCTTGGCCTTACCCCATGTATTCCTGCTCCCGTTCCTTCAACTGTCTTTGAACCGTCTGTATACCAGACTATGTCCGCAGTTGATTGTGATTATATACTCGGAGCCCATCCAGATTCATCAATTCGTGTTTCGAATGGTTTTTCGAATGAGTATAGGGGTTGCATGTAGTCTGAAATCATTTCGAGTTCTTCGATGTTGATTACATGAGTGATTCTGGTATGTCCAGTTGTTCGGATTCTCCAGTTTTTTGTTTGTTTCAGTCTGTATGCACTCATCCTGGCCCATTTCCAATGACATGTAAGTCAAGGGGTTCGAGGTTTAGGATGATTTCCATTGCAGCTGTTGAAGTGCTATTCATTGCACCCGTGATACAGAGACAGGCAAGCCTCTGGATTTTCCCAAGGTTAGTTTTTGCCTGTCTTTGATTTGTTTTTGGCCACCATAAGAGTGAGCCATAAGTTATTCTTGGTCTTATTACCGCTGTGTAAAGCCAGTGCATGGCTTTCGGTTTAAGCCCCCAGGTTTTTCCGAAAGCTCTCCTGCACATCATGAAGGTTATCTTGCTTTTATTGGTTACATGTTGAAGATGCGGGTCCAGGTTAGTTTCTTGTCAAGAATCAGCCCTAGATATTTCACCTGCTCTAGTACTTGTAATGTTTCACCGAAAAGTCTGGGAGGTATGAGATCTTCTATGTTTCTTCTCCGGGTGAAGGGAATTAGTATTGTTTTGTTCGGATTTGCCCTTAGGCTCTCTCTGTTACACCATTCCTCTACTGTCCTCAGTGCATTTTGCATTAGCTCTGAGGTTGTTTGAGTATTCTTTCCCTTGATGAGGATGACCAAGTCATCTGCATACCCTCGAGAGTAATACCCTTGGTTATTCAGAGAAATTAGCAGTTCATCTACAACCATGTCCCACAGAAGGGGGGAGCGTATGCCCCCCCTGTGGGGTACCTCTGGAAATTTCAACCTGCTCTGTTTCCTCGAACATGTTGGCTTGGACCAGTCTATTGTGAAGCATTGAGTGTATCCACCTGCAGGTGGTTTCGTCAATGCCTCTTCGAGTGGCCGCAGAGACCATACTTTCAAAGGAGGTGTTGTCGAAGGCTCCTTCGATGTCTAGAAAAGTGCATAGTGCAATTTCTTTGTTTCCTAGAGACTCTTCAAGCCTTGAAACAAGCTGATGAAGTGCTGTCTCGTATGATTTTCCTGTTAGATAGGCATGTTGGTTTTGATGTAAAGGCGGTTTTTCTTATGTCTCTATCTATCAGTTTTTCTAAGCCTTTCAAAAGAAATGACGATAGGCTGTATGCCTTTGCCTAGTCGTATGAGTCCAGTCCAAGTTTTGGAATAAAGACCACGTTTACAGTTTTCCAGGTTTGAGGTAGCCATCCCAATGCTAGGCTCAGCCTGTACAGTCTGCACAGTTCTGGTGCTAGATATTCAACTCCGCTCTGTAGTAGTATGGGAAATACTCCATCTGGGCCCGGAGACTTGTAAGGCTTGAAGGAGTTTATTGCCCACACTACTTTTGAATGAGTTAGCCACTTCCCAGTCTACCCTTTTTGCCCTCAAATGGAGGTTTGCAGGGATTTCATATCTGGGGTTTTGATTTGTGGTGACAGTGGATCTTGGGAAGTGTGTATGAAGCAAGAGTTCTATACTTTCCTTCCCAGTGTTGGTGTGATTGCCGTTGGGTTTTTTGAGAGTCCCCAACGGATTGATGGGGTCTTTGGAAAGGATGCGGTGGAGTCTTGCTTTTTCTGAGGTTTGTTCTATGTCCTCACAGAACTTCCTTCATGACTTTCTTTGTTCCCCTCTGATTTTTTTGTTGTATTCTGTGAGAGTTTTGGAATAATCCTCCCAGTCACCAATTTTTTTCGCACGATTAAATAGTTTGCGCGTTTTATTCCTAAGATATGTGAAGTCGGTGTTCCACCAGCTCACTTTACCTTTAGTGGTGCTGCGCTTCAAAGGGCAGTTGTTATGATATGAAGTAATTATGGCCTCCTGTACCATTAGGGAGGTTTGCTCTATTTCATGAATTGTATTTGAGTTAGGTTTGACATTTTTGAAATTTGTGAGATTTGCCCTGAGCTCCTCCCGGTACCCCGGCCAGTTGGTTTTTCTTGGATCCCTACACATTACTGCAGGTTCATTGGCATAGCCAATCTCCACATGTATGTGTCGGTGATCTGAGTTTGAAGGTTCCTCAGATACTGCCCATTTGCCGACGTGACGAACCACCAATGATTTCCCGTCTGTTACGGGTTACGAAGGTTGGCTCATTGCCTCTATTGAGTACTTCCAGGTTACTGGAGACAATAAATTCAAGCAATGACTCACCTCTTGTGTTCGTGTCGGTGCTCCCCCACACTGTGTTATGGGCGTTTGCATCGGCTCCGATGATAAGCTGGAGTTTGTGGTCCTCACAGTGTTTAACCAAGGCCTTCACTTGTTTTGATGGTGGACGGCTTGTTGAGTCATAAGGCATGTGGACGGAGGCTAGTACTATGTTTCTCTCTACTCCATCCTTGATGTAGGTCGTCTTGATTGCTGTTATGTCCCTGTAACAGAATTCTATCAGATTCAAGACTTTCAAATCATTCCTGGCAATAATGCAGGATCTGGCGTTTCCACAGTTTAGATTATAAATAAGCTCACCCTTGGATGTTCCGAGGCCTGATACTCGCCCTTTGACCAGCCATGGTTCTTGTATTAGGGCCACGTCGGTGTTGCCCTGTGCAAATATTCTGCACAGGGTTGCAGTAGCAGCCTTACTATGCTGCAGGTTGGCTTGAACTGCCCGCAGCATCAGGAATGTTCCTGTTCCGGCTAACTAGTTTGAAGTTTACCTGCGTTAGCCCCAGGAATGCTTTCATTCCCCTGGCTTGCAGGTTCTTCAAGGAGGTCCCGTCGATTTGTAAGACAAGAGTTAGACCCGAGGCCTCCTCTTGTCTCTTGATGACAAGCCATTCTTCAGTATCTATCCCCATGTTCTGGGTTTTGATGAGCTGAAGAATCTTTTTGGTTTCCATTTTACCAAATGGCTTTGGAATCCATACCACTACCTTGGAGGTATTCAGGATGTCCTTGGCTAGCCCTACTTTTAGGACAGCCCCCTCTCAAGGTATCAGTCCTCTCGAGTAGCCAGGATTTGGCGGTTCCATCCAAGCATGTCAGGACCAGCACGCCCTTGTGTACGTAGCTGTTTCTGAAGTTCGGACCCTGGCCCGGCTCACACTTGAAAATTTTCCCGGTAACTGCTTCCTGCAGGAGAATCCCTTGGTCGTCTGATAACTGGTGATCTGGATAACTCTCCAGAGCAACAGCCATCTTCAGACCTCTTGTGACCTCCCTATAGCTGCCCTGCTCAGTTGGGTTAACTTGGGCAGAGACAGCCACTGGTTGGTCAGATCTAGGTTTCTTCACCCTTGCAGTGCTCTCCGTGGAAGGGGGTTGACTTCTCTGTGAGCGGTCCCTCTTCTTGTTCGGAGTTTCTGGCTGCCGCGCTTCCAGCCATGCTGGGAGTTCGTTCAGGGAAGCCAGTTTTTGCTTCTGGGTGTGGATCGCGTCGGTTGCTTCGGCGTTTCCTGGGTTTAATTTCTTCCCCAGCTGCCTTGGCCTCCGCGATCCGCCCTGTCTTCTAGCAGCTCCTGATGGGCGGTTCCTCTTCTTGTTTAAACGATTTACATCTGACGCGACGTGCCTTAGGGCAGGTGTTTCTGGAGGTTTAGCGGAACTGCCACTGCCTCCAGAGAGTTTCCTGTTCTCTGTTTCCGGGAGTTTCTCAGTAGGTGTTCGACCATCTGCTGATCCCTCCTCGGTTGGGTTTGCGGTTTCTGGTGCCGAGTGCGATTCAACTGGAATCTCCTCGACTTCCATACCCGCTATCGGTGTTGGGTCTTCTTCAACTGGAAGTTCCCCAGGGTGGTTTTTATTGTTGGTTTCCATATTGTTCCCACGAGTGTAGGGGAAAGGGTCGTCCACACCTGCGGTGCCCCCTGCGCAGGTGTAAGGCAGATTACTCTGGGAGGTTGCCATGTATCCCAGAGACTCCGTTTGTGATACCTGACTGGCTCAGGTATCATCCATCCCTCGGCACGGGTCGCTTGACGCCTTGGATTAAGCCATGTTGTGGTGGCATTTGGTTTGAGATCGACTAAGAGATCCGCAGGCTTTGACCATTTCTGGTCATTCCCACTGGATTTTCCTTGTCAATCCCGTTATCCAGCGATACCACTTGGAGGTAGCCACCTAAGTTTCCGCAACCCATCTTCATCTCTCGTAGGAGGTGAACATGTGTTGACGCAAATTACTCGCAAAAGTATTGCAGAGTTTGGAAACTACAGTTTTATCTTGTCTTTGGCACTTCATTGTTTCACAGGTTGTGATACACTAATGAGTTTTTTAAAATAAAAAAAAATCTACATTTGATGTTTAAAAAAAAAAAATTATCGTCCTCTAAATATTGTTGGATTTGCCATTGCTGTTTAATGAAACGCTTTAGAAATTATTATTAAATTGGTTCTTTTACTATACAAAAACAGAGACAAACAAGTCCAGGAATTGAACGACCTAAGAATCAAATTAGCAATAACAAAAAACAAATTATCATCGGAGCTTCCTTTGACTGAAGGCGCTTTTTACCAGCACTCCATAAGGTAAACGTACATTTAAATTGTGATATATTTTTTGCTTGTGCTTTATTTTTCCTGCAGGTGTATGTATCAACTCAGAATATGGTACAGTAGCGATATACCAACACCAATTATAAATACAGATGGTTCAGGATGGAATTCAACTGACGACGTATGGTCTCCAGTATTTTCAGATGATAAGCCAATTCCTGAATTTGTTCAAAAATAATCAAGCATTTATTGTTCATATAAAAAAAAGGGACAATAGGGAAATGTGATTGTGTTGAAGAAGTTGTAACAAGTGCGAATCTCATTCCTGTAATAACATTATTGAAAATTTCGAGGCAGATACGGACGAAATTTACGAATTAGAGGCTATTAATGTAGCGCCTGAATAACTACATGTCACATATTCATCTATCCAAAAAGAAAATTTATTTCAATAATAAAACTAATTTTTAACCGACGAAACCAAAAAGGAGGATGTTCTCTAGTCGACGCGTATATTTTTTTTATGTATGACCACGCATAATTTTTTACAGAGTTGTTCGATTTCGATGATGTTTTCGTCATTGGATAGGATGTTCTTCGAAGTTAGTCCCATTTGAATTTGAAAATAAAAATCTTCCCCTAAGGGTAGCAAAATGGAGGATATTGATCGTTCACCCTCGGAAATTAGTTACGTTGTGCCTCAGCAGTTGTGTGGTTCGTAAGGCACCTTGTAGCTTTTCGAAACCAATTTTGATTTTGAATTTTTAATTTGAAAAACATTTCTTCGAAGTTCACCTTTCACACAATTGAAGATATACATTACTCAATGCTTTAAGAACGAAAATGCAGGTTAAAAGTGACAAAAATGGAATGGTCAAAATACATATTCTTCCGTTGATCATCGGTTTGAAAGATAATTTACGGTGGAAGCTCGATCAGCTTCGGTAGGAGCTTGGTCTGCAATTTGTCTAGTCACCATGAGGTCTGGGTGGCAGGGCCGGATTCAGAAACTTTTTCCTCCTTAACAGGAAGACTGGGGTAGGTCTGGTTGGCCAGGCTCCATGTCCTCAATATGGGTTGATTGTTGGCATGGCTTTGAACGGTAATACTGCCATAGAGTATATGGGTAGCAATTTTTGTAGTAAAATGCTACTCCAAATGGGGATAATAATCCATACAGGTAAAGAGCTACAGAGTTGTTCGATTTCGATGATGTTTTCGTCATTGGATAGGATGTTCTTCGAAGTTAGTCCCATTTGAATTTGAAAATAAAAATCTTCCCCTAAGGGTAGCAAAATGGAGGATATTGATCGTTCACCCTCGGAAATTAGTTACGTTGTGCCTCAGCAGTTGTGTGGTTCGTAAGGCACCTTGTAGCTTTTCGAAACCAATTTTGATTTTGAATTTTTAATTTGAAAAACATTTCTTCGAAGTTCACCTTTCACACAATTGAAGATATACATTACTCAATGCTTTAAGAACGAAAATGCAGGTTAAAAGTGACAAAAATGGAATGGTCAAAATACATATTCTTCCGTTGATCATCGGTTTGAAAGATAATTTACGGTGGAAGCTCGATCAGCTTCGGTAGGAGCTTGGTCTGCAATTTGTCTAGTCACCATGAGGTCTGGGTGGCAGGGCCGGACTCAGAAACTTTTTCCTCCTTAACAGGAAGACTGGGGTAGGTCTGGTTGGCCAGGCTCCATGTCCTCAATATGGGTTGATTGTTGGCATGGCTTTGAACGGTAATACTGCCATAGAGTATATGGGTAGCAATTTTTGTAGTAAAATGCTACTCCAAATGGGGATAATAATCCATACAGGTAAAGAGCTAACTTGTGGCTCATTAGGAAGCTGGAACTGATGGTGAGATTGTATTATTGAAGTAAGATGTTTGATTTATCTAAGTTCATTTTTGAAATAGAAATTGGGGTTGATCTCAAAAGTAATTGAGATAAATTCAAAGAGGGGCAATTGGATAATTTTTGTTGGTGATAATTCGACAGGTCCATGTTGAAATTTTTCGCCATTGATGATTAAATGACAATTTTCAGATATGGAAACCATATAACTTCCAGGCTGGATCTCGTGGTGGTTTTCCATGGTACAGCTCTCAGTGATGATGATGTTGGTTGCAGTAGAAAACAGGATTGTTTCTGGTGTCAATTGGTTTGCCAATAATTTTTTGAAGTGCACATCATACATGGAACAATTAGCTGGTTCATTCTTGATAATTATGTTCAAAACGCAATTTTTTTCTTTTTGTAGGTTATTCTAGCAGTAGAAGGTGTTCTCGATCTCTTCACAGGGTTCTTCTTCATACTGGTGAAGCTCTTCACTCTCATTGAGGATTAGGTAAGTTTTTGAGGGTGATATAATTTTGTTTTGGACAGCTCTCAGTGATGATGATGTTGGTTGCAGTAGAAAACAGGATTGTTTCTGGTGTCAATTGGTTCGCCAATATTTTTTCGAAGTGCACATCATGGAAAAATTAGCAGGTTTATTCTTGATAATTATGTTCAAAACGCAATTTTTTTCTTTTTGTAGGTTATTCTTGCAGTAGAAGGTGTTCTCGATCTCTTCACAGGGTTCTTCTTCATACTGGTAAAGCTCTTCACTCTCATTGAGGATTAGGTATGGTTTTGAGGGTGATATAATTTTGTTTTGGACAGGTATAGGGTGATTAAAGTAGGTTTCAAAAGAAATAGGTTTCAATATTGGAAAATGGATAGGAAAAATAATTTGCTCTCTAGTAAATACTGTTTGTATTCCTAAGAAATTATAATAACTATGTTAATTTTTAAACTTAATCAACTGATTTTGAGGATAAAGAATATTCATTTTGTTAATAATTGAATATAAATTTGTCAGAGAGAGAAAAGTAGGGTGAACCTTATTAATATTCGCAAAAGTAATGGCATTGATAATTTGGTCTAGTTGACTTCGAGAAGTTATTAGAGAATCTATTATCAGATGTAAAGCATTGATTTCATCAAAATGATTTTGAAATGTGTTGATCAGTTGAAAACTTGTTAAAACATTGAATTTAATTTGGTAAAGGGTTTCATTTGTTTTTGACATCATTTCTTCTGCGAAAGAAAGTTGTTTATTCAGTTCGTCTCAGATTAGTTGATCATTTTTATTCAAATATTGGAGCATTTAATTTATTCTTTCACCATCTTCATGGTCTAAAGTACCAAAAAGCCATTCGTGTATTTTTCCACATAAGTTTATAGTCCTCTTCTTTGGATGACATGCGGTTGTATAATTTGCAATAAATAGTCAACTTGTGACAACAATGTTTGTGCCTGTTGCATGAGGAAATTTTATTGAGTGCTCAGTGCATTTTTCTCACTGAGAAATTCAATTTGAAATTGTTATTTATTTCTAACATCAATTAATTCAGTGATATTCATATAACTTATAAAACTGTGTTCAATAGTGATTATTCTAGTTAATTTCATTTCTATAGGCACTATAGGAGTCGTTAATTTGTTAATGGACCCATTTATTGGATTCATTATTAATAGAAGGGATGGAAGTAAGAAAGATGATTTCATATTAAATAGATAAAAAAAATATTTTTTACGTTTTTTCATAATATGTGTGGAATACTTTGAAGTTTCAGTCCTAATTTTAATATGTGTTTGGGCTTCCGGTTGAATATTAGTGAAACGGGGAGCCAATTTGTCACGAGTTTGTTCCTTGTGGTAAACTGTATCATTTGTTGTTAAAATGGGGGTTCGTGTCGGTTCTTATTGATATTATCAACTTTTCTAGTTTTTTTGATTTTTATTTCTTCATTGATTTGTTCAAATTTTTCATCCATTGTTTCTTTGTGATTTTGAACATACTTTGATATTATGTCTTTTTGAGATATGTCAAATGGATCTTTTGAAAAGAGATGTCCAGAAATTACTTCAAATGATGTGTATCCAGTAGAAGAATGAACACAATTATTTTAATGTAATATTGAGTATTTCATTAAATTTTGTGAAGATTGAGATGGATTTTGTCTCGTTTGAGTTCTAACGTGTTCAATTATGGTTGAGTGAAACCTTTCAATATAACTATTCGAAATTTGATTTTTGGGTGTGGTAAAATGAATATTTATTTTATGTTATTTACAAAAATCTTTAAAGTTCTGATTATCAAATTCAGATATTCCATCACATACTATTGTGTGTGATATTCCATAGTGTGAAATAAAAGTTAAAAGCAAATTTTAAAAATGTATCAATTACTGTTAGGAATTTTTTCTTGAGATAGAAAGAGCAT
This sequence comes from Gonioctena quinquepunctata, assembly GCA_018342105.1. Classification (NCBI taxonomy): domain Eukaryota; kingdom Metazoa; phylum Arthropoda; class Insecta; order Coleoptera; family Chrysomelidae; genus Gonioctena; species Gonioctena quinquepunctata. Next base: position 145,894 of record JAFIRS010001960.1, on the reverse strand, counting down.
CTATGTGAATTCTTTCAGAAGGCTTGGTTCCCATAGGAATGGGTTGAAACTCAAATTCATTAGGTTGTCGTTCATATTTAAAATTTTGGCAAATATTACAATTATTTATATTATTTTTTACATCTCTGGCCATATTGGGCCAATAATAAATTATTTTAAGTGCCTTTTAAAATAATTAATTTTGTCAATTTGTTCATTTTCTTTTCCAACATATTTGAACATATAAAAAATTTTGAATTGATTCTTATTAATTTTTCTTGTATAGCTGTAACAAAAATTCTCTCGTGTTCTTTATCATTGAATACATTTGCTATGAATTCTTCTAGGTCATTATCATATTTTCTGTGACTAATGAAAAATCTGTTATTTTCGAATATTTTTTCTTGACGACAAAGTATTGCTGGAAGGGGGTCTACTATTTTTATAATCATTTGGTATTTGTGATAGTTCCAAGATTTAGCTGAATAAGTAAAAGTTAATATAGAGCTTCATCAGCTGTATGGGCTGTTGATGCATCATTTTCATATTCTTGAATGAAATCTTTAATAATTTCATCTGAATGACCTACTTCATTTATAATTGAAGCATTATTAGGTGGATTTCTAGAAAGTGCATCAGCAATGACATTCTCTTTGCCTTTTATATATTCAATTTCATAATCGTACTCGGATAATGAAAGTTTCCATCGTACTAATTTTGAATCAGGTTTTTTTAGATTGTCCAGCCATTTCAAAGGTTTGTAGTCGGATTTAATTTTGAAATGTCTTCCAAAAAGGCATGGTCTCAAATACTTCATTGACCAAACTATTGATAATAGTTCTTTTTCAATAGTGGAATAATTGAATTCATTTGGATTTAGTGTTCTGCTTGCAAAACGAACGGGTTTTCCATCTTGACATAGAACTGAACCTATGGCATATTTACTTGCATCTGTCGTGAGTATAAACGTTTTTGGAAAATCGTGGTGTAGTAGAATTGGTTCATTGCATAGAAGTTTTTTACAAGTTTCAAATGCATGTATAAACTCTTGAGAGTGTTAAATTTTTTTCCTTTTTTTAAGCATTGGGTCAAGGGTTTTGTTAATTTTGCAAGATTATTTATGAATTTTCTATAGAATCCTATCATACCTAAAAAACTTTTGATTTCTTTATAGAATTTTGGAATGGGAAATTTATCTATGGCTTTCAACTTTCTTGGATCAGGCTGTATACCTTGAGTGGTTATAATATATCATAAAAATTCGACTTGTATTTGTAAAAATTCATTTTTGTCAGGTTGGATCTTTAGATTAAATAAATATCTTTTTTATATTAGAAATATGCTCATCTAAGCTCGAAGAAAATATAATAACATCGCCAATATATACCAAACAAATTATATTCACATAATCTTTCAAGACCCTATTGATCATGCGCTGGAAAGTGAAGAGGGCATTTTTAAACCAAAAGGAAGACGGAGAAATTCAAAATGTCCTAAGTCAGTAGAGAAAGCTGTTTTCTCTATAGAGTTTTTATGCATTTTTATCTGATGAAAGCCGCTGGCTGGATCAAGAGTAGTGAAATATTGAGCTTTTCCATGCTTTTCTAAAATATTATCAATGTTGGATATCGGGAATCTGTCTTGAATTGTTTTATTGTTCAATTTCCTATTGTCAATAACAATGCGCCATTCTTGTTGTCCACTTGCATCTGGTTTTTTCGAAACTATCCAAACTGCACTTGACCAAGGACTTGAGCTAATTGTTATAATATCATCACTTAACAATTGTGTTATTTCTTCAGTTACTTCATTTTTATGAATTTAGGGAAACCTATATGATTTTGTTTAAATCGCTTCTTTGTCTATTGTTTTAATTTCATGAGTAGTTTGAGTAGTAGAAGAAAGTGGTTGATCAGGGTAGTGAAAGACGTTATGAAAATCTTTACAAAATTAAAGAATTTTGGATTTTTCCTCACAATTCAAGTGATCAAGGCGTAATAAATTTTCAATTTTATTTTCATTTGGGTATGCATCATTAACATTAATTTCTGCTTGATAAATTTCTAAATTGTCAATTGGGTATACTTGAAGTGGTTCTGTCAATTCAATATGAATATCTTGAGAATTCAAATCATGAATTTCTACTATTGCTTGGCCATTTTTCATGAAAATTTGTTTGAGGTTAATAATAAGTTCCATTTACTGAAGTATTAACTGGAAGTTTGGTTCTGAAACTTTCAGTTTCATTTAAAAATATGGTAAAACAATCATACTCTGATGGGGTACATTGTTAGACTTGAATCAAGATAGCATCTTTATTTTAGTATCCTTTTTGGATATTCTAATTAAATCCCATATTCTTAATATCTTTGAAACTCATTAGTCCATCAAAGAATGAATGAAAGTCGAAAGGGGTAAAAATTACTTTGACTTCAAATTGACATTCTGGGAAAGCTGGTATATATGCTTCAAATTCAGAATGTTATTGTCCACAAGATGTTTTTATTATATTTGGTTTGTAAATATATTCTGAAAAATACTTCTTTGCCAAAGCTGGATTCAAAAGTGAAATATGACTACCGGAGTCTGAGAGAATTTGCAATGGTCTGAAATTTGGAATTGAAATTATAATAAAAGGTAATTTTCTTTGATCTGTGTTATGGATTTCTGAGTTGTCTCCTTTCCAGAGGCTAGTGCAGAAAAAATTTTGATCTGGGTTTTCGAAATTTTGAGTTTCACTTTCATGACTGTGTTCGTCAAATTGATCTGTTTCATTATTTTGTGGATCTTCGAATAGATTTCGATAATCTTCATTGATAAGATGTGTCTGTCTGTTCGTATGAAGGTTCAAAATTATTTTCATTTTCATATTGAGGTTCATTTATTTGATGAATTTCTTCAGAAATAAAAGTTGGTCTAGATTGGGGTTGGAGAAACTGTCTGGGGAGTATTTACATTTCTAGTTACTGAAGACATTGGTATTGGTTTACTTTGAGGTGTTTGATTCTTGGGTTTCCAAACATTTGAATTATTCGGTTTTCCTAAAACCTATTGTTTGGTGGAAAACCTTTGGGGCATTTGTCTTGTTTGAATTTGTATTGGTTGACTAGAAGAATTACGATTTTTGTTTGAGAAATTCTGATTTAGAAAACGGTTTTGATTCGAGAAATTCGGATTTGGAAAATTTTGATTTGGAAAATGTTGATCAGAAAAATGTCTATTTTGGTTAAAACTTGGTTGAGGGAAATTTGAATTTCTTTGTTGGTTCATAAAATTATATTGTGGTATATAATTTTGTGGTTTTTGAGCAGGCAATGGTATTTGTAACTCGGTTGGGGGATTGACTGAAATTGATTTCTTTTCCATCGTTTACTAAGCTTAAGAAATTCTCTTCTTCAATAACAAAATTAGAAGCTTTTTCCAAATTGTTGGGGCTTTTCAATCTAACTATGGTCTGAATCATAGCAGGTAAATATTTCAAAAATATTTTCAAAATTAATGTTTTTATGTTTCCAATTTGAGCCATTTTACCATCTACTGTGGGTGTATTATCATCATCATTGAGAGATGAAAGAATTAAACTTCTGAAATGCTGACATCTAATACCAAAATTATATGAATTTTCTTTTATATTTGGTTTCAGAGAATGAAGTTCTTGTAAAAGACAAGTAAAAGATCTTTGGTCTGAAAATGAAATTCTTAATGAGTCCCATGTAGTAAGTTCATTTCTACTTGAAATTAAAGTCAAGGCTTTTCCTTTCAATTTGCTTATTATGCCTCTAAGAATTAATTTTCCTATGAATTCGGGTTGTAAAATAGTCTCATCACAAGCAGCAAAAAAGTTGTTCAATTCCCAAGAATCACCGAAAATATTTGGTATGATATCCAAAAAGAGTTTTAGTTGTTGGTAATTAATTTCAACTGCCATATTTGTATCTGTGTTATTTAAATTCAAATTTGAAAAATTTTGGAAAAGTGAATCGAAATAGATTTTTTTTTTACTTTTGGAAATTGAGTTATAATTTTGTTCTCCTAGAATAGCTCTTTGCTGACGTATTTCACGATTTATTTGTGAAATATCCCTAAATGAGTTAAACATAAAAAGTAAAATTAATATTACAAGATGAAATCTTTCTTAGTGCAGGGAAGAGAAATGGTTATAGGAATGAGAGTGACTTACGGCTAAGTTTTTTTGTTTCTTCTTAATTCTAAACCAATCTTGGGGATGCTGTTTTTCGGATGGTTGTCAGTGGTCCTCTGATTTGTTCCTGTTGCTGGATATTCAGATTCTCACCCTGTTTTTTTTTTCTTAATCTTAAACCAATCTTGGGATTTACTGTCCTTCGAGTGGTTGTCAGTGGTCCTCTGATTCGTTCCTGTTGCTGGATATTCAGATTCTCACTCTGTTTCTGGTAGTGGTTTTTGAATTTGGGTTTTCCAAAATCCGTCGCCGACTGCGCCAGTTACGTTGTGCCTCAGCAGTTGTGTGGTTCGTAAAGCACCTTGTAGCTTTTTGAAACCCATTTTGTATTGAATAACTCTCCTTCGAAGTTCACTTTTCACACAATTAAAGATATACTTTGCTCAATGCTTTAATGAAAAACGAAAATGCAGGTTATAAGTGACAAAAATGGAATGGTCAAAATACATATCTCAGATAATTTATAACAATATACAAATAATAAAAGGTATTGTAATTATTTCGTTGATCTTCGGTTTGAAGGATAATTCACGGTGGAAGCTTGATCAGCAGAAATAAACTTCGGTAGAAGCTTGGTCTGCAATTTGTCTAGTCGCCATGAGGTCTGAGTGGTAGGGCCGGACTCAGGAACGTAACTAATTTGGTTCGTTAACCGATTCTATCAGACATAACGTTGTACTGGGTTGTCCGATTGGGATGATTCTTTCTTTATTAGATAGTGTATACCTCATAGTTGACCATATTTGAATTTGGGATAGAATAATCCACCCCTATGGGTGAAAATTCGGGGATAATTGATTTTTCACTTGTGAACATTGGCACACATATGTAGTTGGCATTGACATATTGCTATTGTCATTATTTTTGTTCTCCTACATCAGTCACAATAATAACAGTCTATGAAAGGATGGAATGATAAACAAAGTGATAAAATTAACTAACCAGAACTACCAAAAATAATTATTATTATATAACAATAAATAATTAAAGTTGATAATCATATTATTCAACTGTTAATAGTCGAAGTAAGGTGGGTAAGTAGGTATTTTGAAAGAAATCAAAAATTAAATAGGTACTAATCAGTAGATATCAGCCACAAAATATAGTTTTATATGCTGAATGTTTTGATGTGCTAAAATACTGTGCCAAAGATTAATGTTTTTGACAGTTTCTGCGGCACAACGGGTGCACATCTATCGTGCAAAACGGAATAGCTCAGGACTAGGTTTCAGAATTCTCCCGAATGAAGTACATTTTATGATGTTTGTTATTCCTATATGCAACTGCACACACTTGTCCTTCATTGTCACTTTGACCACATTTCATTTGATGTTTCACATGACAGTATGTGGGTCAATGACCCCTCTTCCATCGTCCTTACTAAGAGTTCTTGGGTTTTTGCATAATTTTTCATCCACGAAGCTATCTCTGTGTCTCTGTTTGTGGGTTTCAATATTACTGATGTCTGGAATTTCCAGACTACCCAGTTTCCGCCAGAGAGTTTTACGCCGGCAACGAGTTTTTGATTTTATTTATTTTATTCCAGCTTACAAAACGCTTGTCTTTCTGCTTCATGCCTTACGAGTCTAGGCCCATAACATGATGAATATGCAGGGGCAGGATGAAGAAATGGACGCAACTTCTTTTGTTGAATGTATTTTATTTTAACTTCAGTAACTCTCAATTTTTACAGCAACAAAATATACAATACACATTTGTCGGCCATTATTGATTTTCTACTACTGAAGCTAACTTTCACAGTCCTACCACCATAAGACAAATAAAAAAATTACCAGAATTTCTTTCACTGGATGTGATATGGGTGGAGCAGATGTTTTCTAATGATTCTGTGAATACTGGATTTGAATGTATGGAACTGTTCTGATAAAGAACTGTTCTGATAGGTTTGTAATGCTCATCGAAGGATCATCAGCGACAGCTTCCACAAAATTTTATTTCAATACAACGGTACGTACAGTCCCAGGGGAGCCCTCACCACCTCTTCTAAAATGGATCATCCATTAGACATAGCTATCGCCTTCAAGCTGCGATCGCCACGCTCGAAAGTTTCTCTTGCCGGTAGCAACAGTTTGAAAGAATGCTCGGAATGAAGACGGCGGCCTCTGCAGCATTACAGAATGCTCGTACATAAAACACCTACATATCTGCATATTCGTTAAAAGCAAACTATTCGCAAATTTCAAGAAATTTCAAAATATCCTCTACAACAAACTCAACAAACCAAAATCTTATTTCAGTTTTTCATATTTCATCAGAACTATTTCATTCCTCTTCCATAGATGTTATTTAATATCTGTGGTAGAAATGAAACATGTTTATTCACTGGATATTTTTCACCCATTCATATTCAGCTGTGTTCGTAGTTTATTCATTTGTTTTCAATTAGTATAAATTTTTTTCCGATATGAGTTTGTTCAGCTACTGAATATTTTCGCTCATTAAATCTATTCTCAGTGAAACTTTTCAACTTTTAAGCTGTGAAGAAGAATATAAGACATTCAAATCATGACTTTCATGAGATAATCACAGTTCATGATTCAGAAAACAGACCAACGCGGAAGATGATTACTCCACTCGTAAATTAAATTCAAACTATCAGTTCAAAAACACCACGAATTTACAGAACTTGAAATTTCATTTGGAGAAATATCTGCGTTCAATATTGTGAAGGTACTATCACATAGGTACTATACTTTTTGTTTACGTCTCATTTTCATCATATTGTTCTCAATATTTTCCAGGTTATGAATGTTGCTGAAGAAACGTTATCATTATTATTTCGGCTTTCGAATTGAATTTCGTCGAATAAGTGATTTTTTTTCAAAAATCGTTGCTCCGATCGACTTCACACAGGAGTACTTTCATTCAGAAATTCGTCCAGGAAACCTTGTTTTGCAGCATGAAATCTCATCAAAGGAATTTATTTGTTTCCTCAATCACTGAAATTTGGTTGAATTTCAATATTCACTTGAAAAGTTATCAAAGAAAAATATTTTTCAATTTGCAACTGCGCTTGGTAACGAAGGATTCTAGGAAAGAAGTTACATGAAGTTCTGGTGATATTTTGGCCCCCTCTATACATTTTCAAGAGGAAACAAAGAAGTCCTGGGACACCCTGTATATTATACACTCAATTTCAAATATTTTTCCACAAGAAATGTCAATAAAAACTTTTCATCAAAAATTTAAACCAAACAAAAAATCAACTGAAAAGCAAAAAAATTAAATAAACCTTTTTTCTCCTCCTAAACTAATGTGAGTAACTAATTTTGAGTCGGCGCCAAACAAACAATTAACAAAGATCATTATATTACTTTGAAGAAGTAATTAAAACGCTGCTATGGATCTCGCTGCCATGATTTTACTCTTTACCTGATTCAATTGCTAGTTTGATTAGCGCCGACTCAAAATTAGTTTCTCACATTAGTTTAGGAGCTCTATTATCATTAAGACTAAGAAGGTTCATTTTATTTTTTGCTTTGTTAAAATAAAATTATTTTTAAATTTTCTGTGGCTGAAATCTACTGATTACTACCCACTCAATTCTTGATTACTTCCAAAATGCTAACTTACCTAGCTTACTTCAACAATTAACTGTTGAATAATATAATTATCTACTTCAACTATTTATTGTTATGTAATGTAAATTATTTTTGAAAATTCTGGTCACTTGATTTCATCAATTTGTATATAATTCCATCCTTTCATAGAATGTAATTATTGTAACGGATGTAGGAAGATCTGTCAATGTCAACTACATATGTGCGCCAATGTTCACAAGTGAAAAATCAATCACCCCCTATTTTTCTATTCACAGGGGTGGATCATTCCATTCCAATTCAAAATATGATCAACTATGAGGTATACCCTATCTAATAAAAAAAGAAAAATCCAAATCGAAAAACCCACTACAATCTGTTATGCCTGATAGAATCGATTAACGGACCGAAATTCAGAGGGTGAACGATCAATATCCCCCATTTTGCCACCCTTAGAGATGGATTTTTTTGTTCAAATTCAAATAGGATGAACTTTCAACTACACCCTATCCAATAAGGGAAGAATCATTGGAATCGAACTGCACTGTGAAAAGTTTTGTGTGATCATGCATAAAAAAAATACGCGTCGACTCGATATCTGAGACAAGCAACGTCGGGCGCGTTCAGTATTTGGATGGGTGACCACGGCCTGCCAAGGAAAGTGCGCGTTGAAAATGCCCCAAACAACCGCAGCGTAGTAGCATATTCGCAGCTGCAGGCATCATATCAATAAGCACGAGATATGACGATAGATATGCCGTCCTTCGGAGGGGACGTTAAGATAGCGGCCCCGAGTTCATGGATGTTGTTGAGCTCGTTGAAGATCCCTAGCTCTGAAACAACAGATGATTCGGCAGAATTTCCGCTTGGGGGGTAGTGTGCTCACCGGCATCAGTGCTTAGCCCTGGTCGCAGAAATAGGCTGTCGATAAAAAAATCAATAAAAAATGAAAAAAATAAAACATCGGAGTGTAGTTTCCTAGTATGCAAAATCGAATTCAGGAGGTTGAAATACACCTGATATATGAAATATATATGGAAATATTGAAAAAAAACTAAAATTCAGTTTAAACGGCAGTGTGGAGTTTTCCAGTATGCAAAATCGAATTCAGATATACGAAATCATTTGTCGCTCCTCGAAGAGTGTGTATTTGGGGGTGGAAATGTTGAAAAAAATCAATATTCAGTTCAAACGGCAGTGTTTCGACTGCAATGTTTTCCATACGGTCGAAAAACATGCCAATTGCATTGACAACTCTAGATAAACTCTATCTCAAATATCACCTATTTAGGCGTGATATTGACAGACACACTAGACACTTCCACGCATTCCGCCATTTTTTTAATTTTACATACGGCAGAAAAATATTTATGATTAAAACTAGTTAGCCCTCTTGAATATTCGTATTTTTTTATGAAAAAATAATAATCTTCAACTTAATTTTTTTAATGGCTTCTTAATATAAATCTCAAACACTTTACACTGCCGTTTAAACTGAATTTCGATTTTTTTCAACTTTTTACCCCCAAAACTCACCATTCGACAAGGCGACAAATGATTTCTTATATCAGGTGGAATGTATTTTGACCTTCTGAATTCGATTTTGCATACTAGAAAACTCTACACTATTGTTTAAACTGAATATTGATTTTTTTCAATATTTTCACCCCCAAAACTCACCATCTGATAGGGCGACAAATGATTTCATTTATCAGGTGCTATGTATTCCGACCTACCAAATTTGATTCAGCACACTAGAAAACTCTACACCCTTTACTGAATTTTGATTTTGCATACTAGGAAGCTCTACACTACCGTTCAAACTGAGTTTAGATTTTTTTAACATATTTATCCCCTAATTCACACCCTCCGACGGGGCAGCAAATGATTTCTTATATCAGGTGCTATGTATTTCAATCTCCTGAATTTGATTCTGCAAACTAAAAAACTCTACAGTGACGTTTGAATGTATATTCAATATTTCCAACATTTTGGGATCCGGGGTCTTGTTAGATTACATAAATTCCTAGATCTTGGTGGGTAGGGGTGAATAAAAAAAAGAAACTAGCTTTATGAAGTCAACTAGGGAAAACCTCAGAGCATCGTCTGGGGATGGAAATATCATTCAGAAGAAGAACGTAACAAGCAGGTAGTTGGAATCCTCATCAGTTTTCCCAAGAAAAGGGTTTCGAAGACAAGAATCTAGTAGAAAGTAAGAAAAATTCCTTCAATGATTTATTTTCCTCTCCTGCAACTGAAGTTATGAAATTGTACGACAACTGATAACAAGTCTAAGACTGTATGAAGAAAACGAGATTGCAAATCCATTCGGGATATTCGAATACTGGCAGGTTCCAGTCGGACAATTTGGGATTCTTGGAAACAAATTAGATCACCTTAGGAACGACCTTTTTTCCTATAAAAGCGGGTCCAAAATCAATGGAAGTCAGTCTAGAACAATCCTCCAAACCTGAAACATCCTCAATAGAAGCTTTTCCTCCTTGGTAGTGGCGATACGGACGGAAGGAACTATGTTCACAAGATGGAATCCACCACACCTATCTCTTTTCCTGTGGAGAGTCAGGGTCCGTAACTTTTTAAATCAAATATGCCTTGATTCTTAAGTATACGTTCTGTTGATTTATATGAGTTACATGAAGGTTATGAGAGCAAAGAAATCATTAGTCGTTTCATGTCACTCCCAAATCAGTACAATCAGAATTGATGGAGACAGCTTTCTTTAGTTGAATTGGTGTGGATCTAATCGTAACTTCGAGTAAAATCTTGTTTCTATAAACCCTTTGACACAATGGTGAAATAGTGGAACTGAGTATATTCATCTGGTCCCAGTGTTACTTCTCGCTCTACCACTTGCCAAAACCTTAAACTCAAAGAGTGATCGGGAAAGTAACGTTTTGTCTTCACGAGTACACACAAAGGGATTCCAAGCCTGTCAATAGGCTTATGTCAGGACAAACTCTCGGTTGTGGCAATTCACACATACTAGATGATTATTCTCACACGTTGTCGGGAGTAAATTCTAGAGGAATTAGTAAGGGTCCAAGACTAATTAATTACTACACAGTCTCTTTAATTAAATGTTGGAAATTTAAGGAAAAAACTCTTATCAATCAATTTAAGGAATAAAGTAGTTAGGAAAAAAATAGACATTGAAATCGTCTCTTGATGAAAAAAATTACGATAGACTTGAGAAACATATCTGTTTAGCTAGTAAATTGAATCACGTCATTATAAACTAGAAATCGCCAAGATATAGTTTTCGGAGTTGTTGAAATTAATCGATCGTATCACGATGTCACTATACCAGAGCTGAATAGAGAAATGTTTGAAATGAGTAGGTTAGTAGTGCTACAATGTTACTTTCTGCGAAGTCATGGGTCCCGGCTTTACGCATATATATATATATATATATATATATATATAGAACGTACTGTTATGAGTGGCCATGGATGGTAACGGGTTGTCTAGTATGTGTGCACACAAAACAATATCCGACCGGTCACTAGGTCAAATGAGCCTAGCAACTCCTTTGTTGGGTGCTGGAAATGTTCTATAGTCTTCATTTTCAACCGACGAAACCAAAAAGGAATAGGTTCTCTATTCGACCCGTATTTTTTTTTCCATCATATTTTTTTATGTATGATCACGCATAACTTTTTACTGAGGCGTCCGATTCTGATAATTCTTTTTTCAGTGGATAGGGTGTACTTCGAATTTGGTCCCATTTGGATTTAAAAGATGGAATCCACCCCTAAGGGGGGCGAAATGAAGGATATTGATCACTCACCCTCTGAATTCTGGTCCGTTAACCGATTCTATCAGGCATAACTTTGTACTGGGTTCTTCGATTTGGATGATTCTTGTTTTAATAGATAGGGTATACCTTATATTTGGATTTCGAAATTAGCCACCCTTACGGGAAGAAAAATAGGGGACAATTGATTTTTCACTAGTGAACATTGGCATACACATACGTAGTTGAAAATGGCAGATCGCTACTGACATTATTCTTGTTTCACATCCGTCAAAATCAGTATATTTCATGAGAGGATGGAATGATATACGAAGTAATGAAATAAACTGATCAGAACAACAAAAATAATAAAATGAGGTGGGTAAGTAAGTATTTTGGAAGTAATCAAAAAACAAGTGGGTAGTAATTGGTAGATTTTAGCCACATAAAATTGAAAAATAAAAACTTTTTAACAAAAAATTAAACCGACGAAATACGGAACTGAAGAGTAAAAAATAAAAACCTTCTAACAAAAAATTAAACCGACGGAAAAATCAACTGAAAAGCAAAAAATAAAATAAGTCTTCTTAGTCTAAATGATAAGTGAGCTCCTAAACTAATGTAAGTAACTGATTTTGAGTCGACGCCAAACAAACTAGCAATTGAATTAGGTGAAGCGTAAAATGATGGCAGCGAGATGCACGGCTGCGTTTTGATGACTTCTCTCATAGATAATGATCTTCGATCATTGTTTGTTTGGCGCCGACTCAAAATCAGTTACTTACATTAGTTTAGGAGCTCAATTATCATTCAGACTAAAAAGGTTTATTTTATTTTTTGCTTTTCAGTTGATTTTTTTGTCGGTTTAATTTTTTGTTAAAAAGTTTCCTCGATTGGCGATGACATGAATATACCCGCGATGAATATACTCGCGAAAAATATACCGGCAATGTATTTTGGGGGTCAAACAATATTAGAAATACTGATATATTCCTGTCACTTGTTTATATAGTCTGAATTTCCTCTCTTCAGAAACACTTTACATAGTCGTATCAAATTATATTTGAAACCAGAGACGATTTCATAATAAGCTGAACTCTTATAATTTTCAATATTGTCCTGTGAAAAATGTAAAGATTCCAATCGTTGGATTTGATTTTAAACGAGTTGTGATTGTAATTATTGGCTTCAATACCGGGTGACACAGGATATCGGGCCACCCCTGTAACTTCTGCATTCGTTAATGGATTTTTCTGAAATTTGGTACAGTTATAAAAGCAACCATTTCAGATCTGATCACAATACAATCCAATATGGTGGACTTCCGGTTTTTCTGGATGCTAGCAACTTTGTTTTTTCAAACAGAATACCCTGTATATTTTTACATATTCAAGTTCAACAGGTCAAAATAAGTCCAAACCTCATGTCAAATGTTTTTTTTTCCAACAATCAAAATTAAAATTGGTTTTCAATTTTACCTCGTGGATGAATGAGATTCGGTCAGGACTATTCACAATGAGTCGCTCATAACAAAGAAACATAATTATTTCTGAAAAATTATTTTTTGTGTCACTTATTAATTACTCAATTCAGTCACATCACATTTCGATCAAACATTTTTTTTTTTTCAAATGGAATCCCTTTGGGCCACGTACATGTCTTTCTAGAACATACATCCAGGAAAAAAATTACATATTATTTTTGTATTTCGGTGAAGTAACAAATTGTATACATTCAAAAATCTACAACTAGTTCATGAGTTTCCTTGCAGTTCGAATAATTTTTCAACTTAGTAAGCTGTGGAAAACAACATTTCTGAATCTTGTCAACTATTGTGTTTCGCCATCTTTTATTTCAACCCTCGAAAATTAGTCAACTTCCCGGAATTAGTGGAAATGGAAAATCAAAATTATAGGTTTTTCAGAGTTGAGATGAGAGATGACAGCAAAACACAATTAGTTGACAAGATTCGGAAATGTTGTTTTCCACAGCTTACTGAGTTGAAAAATTATTCGAACTGCAAGGAAACTCATGAACTAGTTGTGGATTTTTGAATGTATACAATTTGTTACTGCACCAAAATACAAAAATGATTGTATGTTCTAGAGAGACATGTAAGTGGCCCATAGGGGTTCCATTTGAAAAAAAAAATGTTAATCAAAATGTGATGTGACTGAATTGATTTATCAATAAGTGACACAAAAAATAACTTTTTGGAAAAACATATGTGTCTCTGTTATGTGCGACTCATTGTGAATAGCCTTGACCAAATCTCATTTATCCACGAAGTAAAATAAGAAAACAATTTTAGTTTAAATTGTTTCAAAAAATTACAATTGACATAAGGTTTGTTTTGACCTGTTGAACTTGGATTTGTAAAAATATACAGGGTGTCCCATTTAAAAAAACAAAGTTGCCGGCATTTCCAGAAAAAGCGGAAGTCCGTCATATTGGATTGTAATGCGATTGAACATGAAATGGTTGCTTAAATAACTGTACCAAATTTCAGAAAAGTCCGTTAACGTATGCAGAAGTTACAGGGGTGGCCCGATATCCTGTATCACCCGGTATATGTATTTATTTACCTTTCGTCCTTCATTTCTCTTCAACTAAACAGAACTTCGTATCCGAAAGAAAAAAAAATATATATACAACGTGGGAAAATTGAGGGGCTATTATTCCAAGGGTCTATCTATATAAGGCTGTGTGCCGAAAAAAAAACTATATTAGGCTGTGTGCTGGAAAAAAAAAACAAGCAAGTCTTCTGAGAGCAGATGGACTGCAGATCCTGCTACCTGAGAAGTGGAGCCGACTGTCTAGACGATCACATAAGAAAAAAATTTTATAAAAAAAACAAAAGAAGGTTGAAAAAAAAATGAAATTCAACCAGAAAGCCTACCAATCATACATCCGGTTACAATTTCCACCCTAATTACACCTCCCGCCCTCGGGATGGCAACGCATCCTAAATATCATTTCTTACATTTATTAACCTAGAGGATTTGATCGTGTACTGAAGTAAGCCGTACATTGTTATTTTAACGAGTATCAGGTCCGAGTTACATTTTTCTCAGTGTATTTTGTGGTTGTGGATAACTTCACACCCGTTGCATTTGTGACGTTTGTGGTAAAACATCATTATTGGATCCATTCATTTATATGGGTTCCCAATTGAGAATAGATACTAAATTCCCTTATGATGATTTTAGCTAAATCGATGTCTATTTTCGTGGATTTCCCAATTTGAGGTTTACGTTTTCAGATAATATTATTTCTATCATTTTGAATCCATATATAATATTGAAGAGTTGGTTATGCATCGGTAAGGGTACTCACTGAAGCCTAATCGTGATATACTGATTGAAAAAAAACACCAATTTACAATAGCTTAAGCACTAATCTATCATTGTAAGGACATGGATTATTTTTTCGAAAATAAACGCAACATGCAATCAGTATTTCGTTTCTCATTATTGATCTTAATATCATAAAAATATTCGATATAATACGGGATGAGCTGAAATTTTTCATTCCATTCCATTCACATTCCTGAGAAGTGGGATTTTTCCAAAGTAAAGAATCTTTCTTTTCGATGAACGAAGTCCATTCTGTTGAAAAGGGGAACATTCTCAATTTTCACTTCTCGATTTTTTATTTTTGAGTTGTGGTTTTTTCACAATATCTATCAGATGTAGTACATTATTCAGCGTGGCTTCAGACTGTCATTCTTCTCCAATTAGCATGGATCTAGGAGTCCCACAGGAATCCATTTTCAGTCCACTTATATTCCTGCTCTTCATCAACGATATACCGAAACATGTGAGTACATATCATATTGTTTTACATACAGACGATACTACACTCGAAGCTGATTCTGGCAGTCCTGTGGAACTGCAAGAAAAGCCAAATCTGCTTTCTTATGAATTTATGACCTGGTGTTGCAGAAACTATCCGATCGTGAACTCTAGTAGAACGGTTCTCATGTAGTTTTTGTTCAGTAATGAAAAAACAACGACTGAAGGTTGTCAATGAATATTTCGAATCGTCAAATTACACCAGATTCTTTGGTACCTATATTGATAGTAGAATCACATCCGAATTCAGCATACGCCAGATAAGTTGAAAGGTCAATAGTGGATATTATGCGATAAGACATTTAAAATCAATTCTGAGTGCAGATCAACTCCTCAACGTTCATTATGCAACTGTACACTTCCATATATCATACAACATAGCTCTGTGGGGGTACTAATAGTCCAAGAGGACTGCGGAAAACCTGACCAATCGAGTAACAGAATGAAATATTTTTATAATGTCAGTACTCACAGCAAACATGAGAAAAATCATTAACTGCCTGGGCAAAAGTGACGCATGAGTTTTTAATGGCTTTTTCGGAAAAAGCAACCATAATGATGTAATACATGTCTGAAATACGTTTGTAAATACTGCAGACTTGGGGTGAATTGGGCAATATTTACTGTATAGTATTTAAATAACTTTATACTTTTTATAATAAGAAGTGTATTTGACAAGTAAATTCTGACAGTCATATAAAATTGTTTTTCTACATATATAGGGTAATCATGAAAAACATTAGAAACTGGAAATGAAGTATCTTCAAATAAATATATGAATTCCATTCCTAACATCCTCCCCCCGTTATAATTTGTAAACGTTATAGAATTAACAAAATGTAACTAATTAAAATTGAAACGCTGCGGTTTCTTCACTTGTCTACCGGCTCTGGTAACAGTGATGACACCATCATCTATACTTCTGTTCCCTTCTTTGTTTCCTTTTGCCTTTTCTGTAATATTGTCCTCCTGTGACGTGTTGCTCTCTTGCTGTTGATTTCCTTGAATCTCTTCTCCTTGTACTTTTTCACCTTGAAGCTTATTTTCATGTCTGGAGCTGTTGCTGTGTTCTATTTGTCCTTTCAATTCTTTTGTTTCTTGAGATCCAATTTCCAAAGGATGTAGTCTTTGGAATAGACGGATTATCTCACCATTCTTCGTCTTGATCCTGGCTATTCTGGGTGTATTGTCTCTTCCAGGGTATATTTCCAGAATTCTTGCTAAAGGCCAATCCATTCTCTTCATGTTTTCAGCACCCACATATACTATGTCCCCCACTTTCAAACTACCTTGTCTCCTTCGACCAGTATTAGCAAGTTCTGATAAGTACTTTTCCTAAATCGGCTCCGAAAATCGTCTCTGAGCTTCTTAATATATCGATGACGTCTCAACAAACTCATTCTGTCTAAATCATCAAATTCTGGCAGTTCACTAGACCGTATGTCTGTAATAAACATGGAAGGACTTAAGGGCATTAAAATATCCTCTTCAGAAAAATAAGTTAACGGACGAGTGTTAATAATCGCTTCACATTCGCACAATAATGTGTTGAGCTCTTCGTAATTTAAAGAAGATTTCCCGAGATTTCTTCTCAATAATTCTTTCATCATCCTTACTATCCTTTCCCAGAATCCTCCCCACCATGCAGCAGTAGGTGGATTGAAATGCCACTTTATTTTCTTCACAGATGAGTACTCCAAAATTTTCTGCCAATCAATTTTATTCATAAGATTGTTTGCACCGATGAAGTTTGTTCCATTATCAGAATATATGACAGAAACTCTTCCTCTGCGTGCTGTGAATCTTCTCAAACATAAAATGAAAGTTTCTGTGGAAAGTGATTCTGCCAGTTCTAGATGAACTGCTCTGTAAACAGCGCATGTGAACAAAACTATCCAACATTTTTTCCCTTCTTTCAGATATAATGGACCGGCTAAATCCACTCCCACTATTTCGAAAGCTGCTCCACAATGTATTCTGTCTTTTGGCAATGGAGCAAATGGTGTATCAACGAATTTACTATTGTACCTTTTGCAGATTATACATTTGGATATGACTTGTTTAACTGTTTTTCTTGCTTTCAAAATCCAAAACCTTTCACGTAATATATACAACAATGCCTGAACTCCTGCATGTAAGTTGATTCGATGTTGTTCTTCAATTAATTTGTGAATTATTTTATTCTTACCTGGTATAAGTATTGGATATTTGAAGTTATACGAATCTTCTCCTTCAGTTAGTTTCGTTATGATTCTCCATAATCCATTTTTGTCTTTGGTGATCTGTAAATTCTTAAGGTGGTTCGGATTACTTCCAAAGGTTTCCAGCTGTATGGACTTCAGTAGGCGTATTTCAGCTCTGTCAATTTCCTCGAAAGTGAGTTCTCCCAATATTTCCACAGCAGTCTTCTTCGAATTGATTGCGAATCGAAAAATCCATCCTATCATTCTAATAATTTTTGAATACTTGGAGAAATAATTGAAATCCTCCGTAGAAATATTCACTGGACATAAGAGTGTTTGAATTGTCTTTTTTCTCTCTTCATCAATTTCTTGTTGTGAACAAATGATTTCATTACGTGGCCAATTCTCTGGATTAGTGTACAGCCAGCTTGGACCATCCCACCAACTACTTTGTAATAAATGTTCCACAGTGCAGCCTCTAGACGCAACATCTGCTGGATTGATTTTCCCAGGAACATGGTTCCAGTCTTCAATGCCACTGAAAACCTTTATTTCCCTGACTCTGTTTGCAACAAAGGTACTCCAATTAGAATTAGATTTTACCCATGTCAGTGCCACCATTGAATCGCTCCAAAAATATGTTTTTATCTCTCTGAATTCTGATATTTTCTTTATAGTTTGGTGTAAGCGTACTCCCAAAACCATCCCTAATAATTCAAGTCTTGGTAGAGTTGTATTTTTTGGTGGTACCCTTGATTTAGCTAACAACAATCTGATTGTTATATTTCCACAATTGGTAGACCTCAAATATATACAAGTTGCGTAAGCTTTTTGACTTGCATCACAGAATACATGAATGCTTGTCGTTTCTGAATCTTCCAAATTAGTATTTTTACATAGTGTTCGAGGAATTTTACATAGACTGAGCAAATCGATTTGTTTCAACCATGTTTCGAACTGAGTATGGATATCTTCTGGTAAGTTTTGATCCCAATCAATTTTACTTTTCCATGTTTCTTGTAACAACATTTTAGGTACAAGTGAAACTGGACTAATGAACCCTATAGGATCGAATAGTTTCTGAGCAATTGATAATAGACATCTTTTTGTTAATGGAAAATTGTTTTCTTTCATCAGATATCTAGTATCACAAAAAATTGTATCTTCTGCAGAATTCCAAAGTAATCCTAATACTCCAACGATATTTTCTTTTGATTCAACTGGAATTGATGGTTCTTCTAATTTCAAGGGATTGTGAACCCATCCTCTTAAATTGAATTCAGCTTTGGACATTAATAATGTACACTCTTTAATGAACTGTTGCAATTCGATTTCATTCCTGACACTCGTTATACAATTGTCAACATAAAAAGAATCTTTCAGTTTTTCTGCAGATCCTTTCAAATGTGCTGGAGTTCTACTCAAATGATATGAAATTGTTGCTGAGAGAAGAAAGGGACTAGATTTAACTCCAAACACAACTCTACAATGTTTATAAGTTTTCGTTATTTGTTGTGAATAATCTGACCACCAGAAAAATCGCAAAAAATCTCTATCCTCTTGTTTTAAACCTATCTGTAAGAACGCCTTTTCAATGTCAGAAATAACCCCGATTATACCTATTCCAAATGTTAGAAGAAGTGCAGGAATCATTTCCAAAAAATTAGGTCCTTTATCTAAACAGTCATTCAATGTATTACCCTGTATATCCTTTGCTGAAGCATCAAAAACTGGACGAATTCTTGTTGTTGCGCTGGATTCTTTGATGACTGCATGATGAGGAAGATAATGTACTCCTTTTTCCATATCCTCATCAACTGTGACTTCTTCTATGATTCCTAGTTCATTCCATTCCTCGAATATCTTTTCATAGGCATCAAACATTCCTTCGTCAACCAACCTCTTCGTATTCGACTTCAATCTCTTCTGTGCCAAACTTTTATTACTCAGTATTGTGGGATGACCGTCAATCCAAGGCAAGTTGACTTCATATCTATTGTTTTTGCATAAATGGTGTCGTAGAATCTTCTTGAAGTTTCTTCGTCTAGAGCTTCCTTTGTCTTCATTTCCGGTGGATCCTTTATTCCCAACGTGTCTAAATTCCATGAATCAGTTATAGAGTAATTATCAGAAAATCCAGAAAATATATTCATATTACGTTTGGGAAAATATTTACCCATGATTGTCCACCCAAATCTAGTTTCAACTGCTGTTAGTCCGTCATCGATATTATCGGCGTTACCTGTCAATAAAGTGCTGAATATATCCGCCCCTAATAAAAGTTCAATTTCACTTGGAATATTCTCCAATTCATTGTCATAAATAATTATATTTTTATTTCTCAAATAGTTTATATATGTAATATTGTCTAATCTTGGAATATTATTACATATTCTATTCTGTTCTAAGACATCTAGTCTACATTCGAAAGAATTTTTGATGTCTCTGATAACAATATTGTATAAAGTACGGATTTGAGGTTCTGAAGTGTAACCACCGAAAACACCCTGTATAATTTTTTCTTCGCCCGATTTTTTCAAACTCATCTGTTTCGCAAAATTGGATAAAATATAAGAGCGTTGAGATCCCGAATCTAAAAGTGCTCTCACCAACTTTTCTTCATCTTCATTGACAACTTTTACAATAACTGTTTGTAATAATACTGAAGGAGAAAGATTACATGTGAGAACGTTATCTGTTTTATCGGGCTGTATATTCTCAATACTCAAAACACTATCGACTCTGTTTTCTTTTGGTTCAGTGTTATTTATTTTTCTAATCAAGTCAGGACACATAATCGGATAATGTTTTTTCGAACATATCATACATTTGACATATGCTCTACAAATCTTTATTGAATGATTTTGTTTCAAACAAGCGAAACAACCTCTTTTCTTAGTGATACATTCTTCCTTTTCATGGAAAGAAAATCCCTGTGCCTTTATGCATTCCTGACTCAAATGTGATTTGTCACAAAATAAACAAGTTGGAATTTTCTTACTCTTATCGATATCCTTCGGGTTTCCAGAGTAAAGAGCTGCTGCTGTGTATGGTTTACTACTCTCACCTTGCTTCTGTGTTTTGAGAATGTTATCCATCTGATATTTGGGCTCATTTACAAATCCTTTCTGTGCTAAGTTGATCCTCTCCTCAGATTCCACTTCACTCCTTAAAAACTCCAATAGCATTGATAAATAATCGGAATAAGTGTTGTTTTCCTTTGGACCACCCTGTGTAAGATTTGACAATTTGATTTTATTAACATTTCTATGTCTTTCCCAAACTTTCAACAAATCGGTTGGCAGAGCAGATTCAACCAATGGTAGCAGCATTGAAGCGTATTTTTCTTTGGTTACCCCAAGTGTCTCTAAAGCTCTAAGCTGTGTTTATAATTTATCGTATAAACTGGAAAGTGACATACCTGTTTTCTCTTCCATAGCTTGTTTCAAAACTAAATTTAAAAGTTCTCTAACATATACCTCAATGAGTAGCTCATCTCTAGCAAACCTTGCTTTCAACTGGTCAATGGCGACAAGATAATTTGCTCCAGATGGTGGGAAACTTTCTACTAATTCGAGAGCTGGTGAACCTTCTTCCATAGATTGAAGTAGATATTGGAATTTATCTTCAACGTCTATTTTCTCATCTTCATGTATTTTTCTATACTGGCCCCAAAAACCAATCCAATTCTTGATATTTCCATCAAATTTTCTCAGCTGAATTTTCGGCAAATTGAATTTCCGTTTGGTTTCATTGCTCGTACAGCACCCTCCTTTATTAGTTTGAACATCGTCATCAAATCTTCTCAGTAGGTATTCACATTTGGATTGATATTCGAAATATTTATCCCTATAGGATTGCGTTTCTTGATATTCTCCTTCCAGTACATCATCGAGCGCTTCGGAAAATAAAGTTTCTCTTAAATTATCATCAAGGCAGCTCAATCTTGTAATTGTATTCTCCAGATTCTTCAGAAGAGACTCCAATTGGTATTTTTCTATAGGCTTTCCTATTTTGATTTCTATCTCCAAGGAATCAACTTTCTCGCATATGACGTTTACTTGTCTTCTGATAAAACTCCTTTCTTTCTTTACGATTTCCATTGCTGGTCCTGTCACGGTCGCCAAAATGTAAATACTGCAGACTTGGGGTGAATTGGGCAATATTTACTGTATAGTATTTAAATAACTTTATACTTTTTATAATAAGAAGTGTATTTGACAAGTAAATTCTGACAGTCATATAAAATTGTTTTTCTACATATATAGGGTAATCATGAAAAACATTAGAAACAGGAAATGAAGTATCTTCAAATAAATATACGAATTCCATTCCTAACAACGTTTGACACTTACTGTCTCTCCAGTTGGTCAAGTGGTCTAAATGAAGCGTGGGTGAGCGTGGGTTCAAACCCCAGCTCGAGCATCTTTTTTTTATTTTTTATTTCGAAATTGAAAAAAGATTTGTTTGGGGCGAATATTCGTCCCAAAACAAATCATTTCTCATGTCTGAGAGCTGGCTGCAGAAAACCTGGCCGATTGAGTAACACCATGAAATGTTTTCACAAGTTCTCATTTAAATTCATATATGTATGTTTAGTTCAAATCTTGCAAGTGAATTTTGACCTAGTTCTAGTTGTCCGATTAACGTGAAATTTGGCAGGTTTTCATTATTCCGGTGACAATGCATTACGAATTTTTTGCCAAAGAAAAAACAAAATGGCGGACGAGTTTTGTGAGTATAGTTCGATTCTATTCAAAATTGGTATGGAAATTTCTGGGATCGGACATCAAGATTTCTTCACCAAAATTCATTAATTCAAGATGGCGGCTCCAAGATGGCGACGACTTTTGTGATTATAGTCCGATTCCATTGATAATTGGTGTGTGGGAGACGGACATGGTGATTTCTCAGGGGAAATTCATGAATTCAAGATGGCGGCTTCAGGAAGGCCATGTGTTTTGTTATTATGGCCCGATTCCATTCAAAATTGGTATGTGGGTTTTTGTGTTGGGGTAGATTATCAACTTTTGTCAGAATTCAATTAGATGACAGATTTCATGAATTTAAAATTTATTTCTTCAATTGTTTGACCTAGGTTATTCTATTAGTATTAGATCCAAAAGCTTGCTTCGAATATAAAATGGGTATTCTTGTGTGGCAAGATTTTCAATCTGTTACTCACAGAATAATATAGGTCAAACAAAGAATTTTTTTTCTTTTGACTGCATTTGTGTAATTTTTTTAATGATTTTTATTAAAATGTTAGCACTCACAGAGACCATGAGAAAAATAATTTAGTTTCTGGGCAGAATTTGTTCACAAGTTTTGTATGCTCTCTCCGAAAATTTTTTCGTACTGCAACCATACCAATGGAGTAACAGCTTGGAATTCAGTATTTACAGATTAAAAAATAATATATTTTAGTGCCTCGGTAAATCTTGTTCCAATGCCTTGGCACCAAACTTTATTTGGTTTATTACTATATCTATCGAGTAACAGCTTCAAACTACTACCAAGGTGAACATTTTTTTATTATAAAGAAACATCAGTACCACGGCTATACCCATTGAAAATACTTGGCACAAGACTCTCTATTTCTCAAAGTCTTATATGCTATTACTGATATATCCTATTAGGG
Source organism: Gonioctena quinquepunctata (assembly GCA_018342105.1). Lineage (NCBI taxonomy): Eukaryota > Metazoa > Arthropoda > Insecta > Coleoptera > Chrysomelidae > Gonioctena > Gonioctena quinquepunctata. Next base: position 122,722 of record JAFIRS010001960.1, on the reverse strand, counting down.
AAGTATTCAGAGGAAAACAGATAATCAACCAATAAACAATTATATATTTTTTTTCATTTATTCAAATATTTCACAAGGTATATACAGGGTGTCCCAAGACTTCCTCCTTTTCTCTCGATAATGTATAGATGGGGCCAAAATATCACCAGTACTTCATATAACTTTTGATCCTTAAAGCCTTCGTTACCAAGTTACGGGCCCTCAAAGTTACAAAATGAAAAATGTTTTTCTTTAATGACTTTCGAAGTGAATATTCAAAATCATCTAAATTTTGGTGATTGACTATAAAAATGAATTCCTTCGATGAGCTTTCATGCAGGAGTCAGTTGTTTTGCTACAAAGTCAGGAACGGACTACCCCCAATGGTCCACACCCCAAAACTTTGAAATGGCAGATAATTTTTAAATAGTTTTCAACGAAATAAGGTTACGTAGACAATTTTCTGAATAAAAGTACTGGTGTGGAAAGTCGATCGGAGCAACTATTCTCAATAAAAATGCAGTTTTACTCGACGACATCAAACCCGATCGTTACCATTATTTGAAATGAAAAATTTTCACAGTAGAAATATTAATGCTAACGTTAATTCAACAACATTCATAACAGGGATAATACAAAATATGCTGAAATAAAGTCGTAAACAAGAAGTACAGTACCTAGTTGGAAGTTTCATTCACAATGTAGATATGTTTTCAAATGAAATATCAAGTTATGTAGATTCGTGGTGTTTTTGAACTAACAAGCTACTCCACTATGAAATATCGAATTCAGTCCATATTTTGTATGTATGCGTGAAATAAGCACGTTTCGTGTTGTGTTATTTGAATCTCATGAATGAAAATATTTTGGAAGCTGTCGCTGATGATCCTTCAATGAGCATCAGAAACCTATCAGAACAGTTCCATACATCTAAGTCCACTATTCATAGAATAATCAGGGAACAACTCCTCTACCCATATCACATCCAGAAGGTACATGCCATGACACCTGAAGATTTTCCAGTACGACTGGAATATGCCAATTGGTTGCTGGATAAGCAAAGAGAGGATATGACTTTTATTACTCGAGTTTTATTCACTGATGAAGCAGGTTTCAGTAGAGATGGAGTAAACAACTCTCATAATCTCCACATATGGGCCAAAGAAAAACCCCATGGGATATTGCAAACCAAACACCAACGGAAATTCAACGTGAATGTTTGGGCTGGTATCATAGGAAACCATCTTATAGGACCATTCGTTCTACATGACCGATTGAATGGAGAACGTTATTTGGGGAGTTCATTCAGAACGATTTGAATGGACTTTTGGAACTTTGTAACGAATTTTTCGTTACTTCCTTATACATAATCAATTTCTCATAACTATTCCGGTTATCTTACGGTGGAATGGGTCATTAGTCACGGCCGATCGTGAACTATGGGACATCGCCATCATCATGAGTTCGTATTCTGTCAAGTTGGACGAGTTTTGTTATCGTGACAGTTGTATTCATGTCGTCAAGCTGTGTTTTTTCCAAGTGTTTTTCAATAGATAAAAACCAAGAACAGTTTGTGAAAAAACCCAGGTAGAATTGGTGATTTGTTCGAACCAAAGGAATAATCGCTCTCTTTCTTGAATAGAACGTCGAGATAGGCAGATGTACTGAGTGAGTTGGCTTTGATTTGTAAGATCTATAAATTAAATAAGTTTCACTGCTGGAGTTTAGTTGAGTAATATTATTCTCTTTATCTTTCAATTAATGTTGTAGCTGATTAGTATTTTCTTCTTTTTCCTTATGCTTGTAATATTAGAATTATTGGATATACCGCATGGTAATTTTTGAGGGTTAAATATAGATATTTCGGCCATTTTGACAAAGCATTCATAGTACATATTGTGGCTAACGTAACATCTGTTCCGAATATTGGGAACTGATTTTTTTTTCATTGGAAATCAGTTCTACGCTATTGCATTTTTTAGGTACCATTTGGTAATCTCGAATGGACTAGAGCTTACTCCCCTCATACTACCAGTGGATTGTTCCAAGGATTCTAATTGGAAGGAAGGGCGTATTTGATTGTTCGGAGTGACTAATAGGACGGCTCTCTGGTAAGCAATTTTCTTTATTCCATAACTATATGTTTATGAGAGTAATTTTCTTTTCTCTTGAGAAAGAATTGCTTATCGAGAGAGTTGTAACTCTGGCCGAACGGTCTCAGAACACTCGATTCAATATATGCCTCAAGCGTAAAGTTGATTTCCGTTTAATAAATTTCTTATATCTATTACTCCATTCAATTCCCAGTGTAGCTTATTTGATTTTTGATCGTTGCAGAGTCAATTCACTTCAGTTACTACCTTGTCGCCAAGAGCAGGAGATTCACAAAATTTTTGAGAATTACCTGTTTATCGATTTGAAAAGGGAATTGCCGCCCTATTTCAAAATTATCTTTATCTAAGAGAGTTGTGCCCACTGGAAGACGTGAGGTCTCCCTCTTCAGTTATCTTTAAAAATTCTTCAATTAAAAGAATTATTTAACATTATCTTTATCTAAGAGAGTCGTGCCCACTGAAAGACGTGTGGTCTCCCTCTTCGGTTTATCTCTGGAAATTCTTCTATAAAAGAATTATTTCACTTTATCTTTATCTAAGAGAGTCGTGCTCACTGAAAGACGTGTGTCTCTCTCTTCTTATCTTGGCTGAAGAGTATACTTTTACTCTGATTATTATCTTGGTTCAGAAACCCTATATTTTTTTGTAGCTTACTAGAGTATTTTGGTTATAACGCTATATTTTCCTTTGGCACTTGCTTTAAAATAATATATCTTTGTACTGGCAACTTTTAAATATTTTGCTTTAAAATAATAGATTTTTTCTCTGGCAATTTTATAGTATTTTGTTTTAAAATACGATATTTTTTCTCTGGTAAAATTTCAAGGAAATTTATATATTTGTTTTGAAATACCTTTCCTCATTGAATTTTTTTTACCCTTCTGGTACATAGAATCACCTTATCAAAACTTACCTGTTTCAAAATTTAACTGAATTTGAACACCACGTTTTGGGTGAGGTTTGTTTTGTTTGGTTTTAAATTTTGTTCATTTTTAATATTTTTTTAAATTATTAAAATTAACTTATAAATTTAACTCCAGAATAGCAGATTGAATTGCTATTTATTATCTTTGTTCTTTCACAACCTTTCTTTTAATTTGGTTTTTATTGTATGCTATCATTTGTATCTATCTTTTGCTCTATTTTGAACATAAAACTTGTTTTTTCCCTTTTTGTCTTTTATTCCTATCATTTCTTCGCATGATATATACCGGGGAACCCATCTACGGAGACGGAAGGACTAGTAGCCTGGGAGGTCTTACAGCACATCAATATCAGCACTGGTCCGTGAAGATCAACTCAATTCACGCCGATAAGGGGGTCTAAAACCAACTATAGAACCACCCACGACCATCTTAATCGTAACCGCTGAAACCAAGTTCCTCCTAGAACCGCTGGGACCAGCTTCAAGAAACTAGCCTTCCTCTATCTCGCTCAAGATCTCCGAAGGTATATTCGTGACCAACAACTGGAGGAATCATAGGTGTAAATGTTCGAATTTTGATCAGAGTCAAAATTACTGGTTCCTTTTTTATGTAATTTTTCCATTTTTTTTAAGAGAAGTTAAATACTTTTCTAGTATTTGTAAAAAAAATTTATCTTGTTCAAAATTCCAACTGGAATAAATTTGTTAAGTTGATTTATTGCATATTTATTTGCCTTCCCATACAAGCTAGGTAACATTTATTTAATTTTATTTATCTTTGACTTTTGTCTTTAGCAAGTCTGGCGCCCAACTCTGGAACTAGTCAAGTTAATTAATGTATAATTTTTTTAGTGGACAAATTTGATTAACTAGGAAAAGTCATTAATTGAACCTTACTCACGGCCTAACCGTATCCATCTGAGCAGCCTATCGGCAAAGTGATTTCACCTTCTTGAATTTGAATCATATAATTTAAAATCTGGGGTTCAAAAGTAAGGGTGTTGCACAATTGGCCAACGTGGGGCCGAAAACTTGACTGTTCTTTTTCTCTTTTTCGTATCTTGTCCTAGCTTGGTGGAAGACATAATAAATTTTTTGTTGAAAGAACATTTACAAATCTGATCCAAAGGAACTTGGTATATATTTATTTATATTTATATATTATCTATCTTTGATATTTTGTGATTCTTACTGCCTATATCGTTAATGAGTTGCCTATATCTTATTGAATTGCCTATATCGTACCGTATTGCCTTTTATCGTATAGCCAAATTGCCTTTTATCGTATAGCCAAATTGCCTATATCTCTATTGTATTGCCTATATCGTACCGTATTATCTCTATCGTACCGCCAAATTGCCTATATCTCTATCGTATTGCCTATATATTGTACGTTATCTTTGCTATCGTATCGCCTACTATTTTTGAGTATTCCATAAGTATCAGCTTTATCTATTATCGTTGAATTTTAAATTGAGCAGATTTCCAAGTCCAACATGAATTCTAATCACTTGAAAACAACTGAATTGACTTATGAGCTAAAAATTCGTGGAGTAGAACCTACCGGTGATGTAGATGCTAAACGAAAAATTTTAAGAGGACTTTTAAGTCAGGAAAATGCAAATCGTAGTTTTCGTGCAAGTTTTACAAATCCATATGAACATGCAGTGGATGATCTTGAATTGAGAGCAAGTATCGCTGATTTGAAACAAGTTATATCTAGTTTTGGTGGATCTAAGGAAGATCCTACGTTTAACCGAATTTCAAGTCGATTAGCTCATTTGTCGAATCGTTTGTCCAGACTTTCTGTTGATGATCAAGATGAAGAAATTGCTAGAAAAGAAAATCAGTATATGGTGTTGGAGTTGGAAGCTGATTTTGATTTGAAAGTTTCTCCAAGTACTTCGACTCCTACTCAATCTTGCCCTCCTGTGGCTGCTAATGTTTTTCGAATAATCGATCGGTTGCTCCATATAAATGGAATATCTCTTTCACGGGTTCAAATCAGAAAGAATCAGTTAATTCATTTTTGGAAAAAGTTGAATTATTGCGAGAAGCACGAGGTGTTTCAAAAACCGAACTTTTCATTCGGCTTGTGATTTGTTTAAAGGTTCTGCCTGGACATGGTTTGTCAATAATAAAAATAATTTCCATAATTGGGATGAGATTGTTATTGCACTAAAAAAAGATTTCCTTCCTTATTTTTATGAAGAAGACTTAGAACGTGAAATTAATTCAAGAACTCAAGGTTCTACTGAAAGAGTAGCTTCATTTATTTCTTCTATGGAAGGTCTTTTTAATCGTTTATCTAACAAACCAGATGAAGAGACTAGAGTTCGCAAAATTCGTAGAAATTTGTTACCTTTTCATTTCGTCCTTGGCTTTACAAGATCCAAAACTGTCACTGAACTTTCTGATTTGTGCAAAAGATTGGAAGAATCTCGTTTATGGGCTGATCGTTATAAAGCACCCCTAGTCGTGGTACTGGTTTATTAGAACCTGATTTGAGTAGTCCCTATAGTGGAGCAGGTACTTCGTTTTCTTGCTCGTCCCCTCCCGTGAATTTTAGGAAGAACATTCCTGGTTCAAATATCTCTGCCTTATCGAACACTCGATGTTGGAATTGTGACTTGGCTGGTCATACTTTTCGTGAATGTAGAAAACCCAGGTCCATATTTTGTTATGGATGTGGTTTGAAAAATATCGTTAAATCAAATTGTCGTAACTGTCGTTCAAAAAACGGGAACCAAGGTGGCGAAAACCTGGACGTCGTCACCAGTCAGTTTACCGAAGGTCCAGAAAACCAACCAGCCAAATCCCAATCCAAAAAATATCGAAAAAAGCAAAGCAAACAGGAACATTAAAAACTTCTGCCTCGGAATGGCAAAATTGGTTACGTACCGTTAAAAATTTCTTATCTTCTGTAAATATAAATCCTATTTTCATTAGAAAAATTAATGATAATCGTCCCTATCTTAATGTCGAATTTTTTGGTCAGAAAATTCTTGCCCTTGCTGACACTGGCAGTAATTCTTGTATTTCGGGTTCTGCAGGGTTTAGTCTACTGCAAAAATTTAATCTTCATATTAAATATGAATCGATTGCCCATGTCACTACCGCTGATGGTAAGCCTCAGGATTTTTTGGGTTATATTTTGGCTCCTATTTCTCTAAATGGTGTTACTAAGGATTTGAAAATTCTTATTGTTCCTTCCGTGACTCATAGTCTTATCTTGGGAATGGATTTTTTCCATCTCTTCCGTATTCAAGCCAACTTTAGTAATTTATCGTATTCTGTTGAATCCAATATCTGTACCGTTAATACCATCCTGCCATTTTCTGAACTTACGTGTTCCCAGAAAACTGAACTTCAGGAAGTCACTGACCTTTTCAAGTCTATAGCTCCTACTGATAAACTCGGTCTCACTCAATTGTTGACACACCGTATTGATACTGGTGATGCCAAGCCCATTGTTCAACGGCAATATCCTTTGTCCCCTACCATGCAAGAGCATTTGAACAAGGAAATTGATGAGATGTTGAAGCTCAAGGTCATTCAACCTTCCCAATCTCCCTGGTGTAGCCCACTATGGTTGGTTCCGAAACGTTCTGGAGATTTCCGGGTTTGTTTTGATGGTCGGAAGCTTAATGCAGTCACAGTCAATGATGCATATCCTATGCCTATTATTGATAGTATCTTGAACAAATTACGGGATGCTAGGTATCTTACCTCCATTGATTTGACTAAGGCTTTCTTTCAAATTCCTTTAGAGGATCGTCTAGACCCAAGACCGCTTTTGCAGTGTATGGTAGAGGTCTCTTTGAGTTCACTGTCTCTCCCTTTGGTTTGAGCAATAGTCCGAAACTTATGGCACGTTTGATGGATATCGTTATTGGACCATCTTTGGCTCCATTTTGTTTCGTTTATCTTGATGACATCATCGTGGCCACTCCTAGTTTCGATCTTCATGTCAAAACTTTGAAGGAGGTGTTTCGGCGACTTAAACATGCTAACCTCACGGTTAATTTGGATAAGTGTGAATTTTGTAGACCCTCTCTTGTTTACCTAGGTTTTGTTGTGGACCAACAAGGCTTAAGGACAGATCCCGAGAAAGTTTCTGCTATCGTTAACTATCCCACTCCCAAAAATACCACTGAAATCAAGAGGTTGATAGGTCTCGTCAGTTGGTATCGTCGATTTATTAAAGATTTTTCTTCTATTTGTTCACCCATATCTGATCTTCTTCATGGTCGAAAGAAAGGTCAACCCATAACTTGGACTCCAGAAGCGGAGGAAGCATTTTCAGAAATTAAATCTCGTCTTACTTCAGCTCCTGTGTTAGCTAGTCCTGATTTCACAAAGCCTTTTGTGATTCAGTGCGATGCCTCAGATACTGGCGTAGGTGCTATTTTATACCAAGAATGTGACGGTGTCGAACATCCTGTAGCTTATGCAAGTAAGACTCTTACTACTTGTCAGCGTAAATACACAGTTACTGAAAAGGAGCTGTTAGCTGTCATTTTGGTATAGAAAAGTTCCGAAGCTATATCGAAGGAACCAAGTTCACGATTGAAACTGACCATGCCTCCCTTATCTATCTTCATAACTTATCTAACCCTTCTGGACGTTTGACTAGATGGGCCGTGAAACTTTCTCAGTTTGACTTCACTATTAAGCATCGGAAAGGTTCCTTAAATGTAGTGGCAGATGCCTTATCTCGTTCGGTTGCCGAAATTTCTGTTATCGATGTCTCTACTTTTCAGCCGGATGCATGGTATACTTCCATGATCCAGAGAATCCAAAAAACTCCGGAAGCTTATTCCTCATTCCGTGTCGAAAACGGTATTATCTACAAACATATCTTTTCTCACCACAATCTAGTTAGTAATCTAACTGATTGGAAAATAGTTGTACCTTCTGCCAATCGGCAAGAAATTTTAAGTTTTATCATGATAACAAACTCCCTTTGGGAAAAATTTTAAGTTTTATCATGATAACGAAACTGCTGCCCATTTAGGGATATCAAAAGAAATTCGCAAAGATGTCTATAGGTATGTTACGAAATGTCCTGTTTGTGCTGCTTGTAAAGTTCGAATTTACCTCAAGCGGGTCATATGGGATCTTACAAAATGTAAATTTTCCTTTCAATGTGTTTCGGCAGATTTGTTAGGTCCTTATCCTAGGTCCAAAAATGGTAACCAATATGTTTTGGTTGTCGTAGACTGGTTTACCAAATATGTCTTAGTTCATCCAATGTCTAAAGCTATCTCAAAAAATATCGTAAAATTCATTGAAAATAATGTATTTCTTATCTATGGTGTGCCTCAAATTTTTATTGTGGACAATGGAAGCAAATTTGTTAGCAAAGAATTTAAAAAGTTAATGACAGATTATCGAGTTCAAAAGATTTGGTATAATGCCAAATATCACCCTCAAGTTAATTTTGCTGAAAGAGCTAATAAGGTGATAGTCACATCAATTCGCTGTTATATTCATGATAATCATAAAACATGGGATTCATCTATCTTTAAAGTTGCTCAAGCTATCAGATTAGCAAACATGAGGTTACTGAATATTCTCCAGCTTTCTTAAATTTTGCTAGAAACATTCCTGTTACAGGAGATTTTTATGGCAAAATTTCAGAAAAATGAAAATAACATTCTTACTATTACTGATAAATCACAGCGAATCGATGATATTCAAGAACTTCCAAATTTGTTTGTTGATGTTCGTAAAAAGTTACATCAAGCTTATATTCGGAATGCTCGTCACTATAACTTGAGAAAACGAGAGCTGAAATTTCATGTCGGTGACAGACTTTGGAAGAAAAATGTAACTCTTTCTTCAGCTCCGAATAACTATTCCGCAAAATTGGCTCCCAAATTCATACCTTGTATTGTTTCTAAGGTTATCTCTAACTTGGTTTATGAGCTTAAAGACATGGATGGCAAAGACTTAGGACGTTGGCATGTTAAGGATCTCAAATCCGCTTTTGTTGATAACGATTCAAATTTATCTGATGAAGAATATTTTAGTGCTGGGTCCGAGAGTTCAGGCGACTAAATATTTTTCTCGTAACTTCTCGTGAGAGGGCGTACTCCTTCTTTATCTTTTCTTTTTCTTATCTTATCTATTCTTAGGGCTGTGAGAGGGGCCTTAGAATGCTCTCACCATGGCATTCACCAGATGTTGAGTAAAAGTCTCAAAACTGGCCACTAACAAGAAAATCTTTCAACTTATGATTTATATTCTTAGAGCTCTGTGAGAGGGGCTTAAGAATGTTTCTATATCTTTTCGGTTTAGTACTCGTCTACCATTTAGTTGAGTATCCTTTGGTTATTTGAGAGATATATCTATACACCTTATTATCTTGCATTTTTTCTAATATTTGCAGTAACTTATCGTTCAGTTGTCAAAGTCAACTTTTGAGGAAAAAGTGTATATGTTGATGTAGAACGTAGCAAAAGGGTCGACTAGGGTTGTACTTGAGGAAGTGTTTATCTTTTGGTAATTCCTGATGGAAACTCTGTACTTCCAAAAATTAACCTTGTCACCTTATGTGAGAGATTGATTTTGAATCATTTTGCTGTTGTTTTGTAGTTTTTTCAATTTGAATTTATACAAAATTACTTTGTCTTTCATGAAATTTGGTTACAGACTGCATCAATGTATTTCACTTGTCATTTCCTTTTCGTTTCTTATCTTCCCGTGGCTTTATTAGAAAATCAGATCTTAAACTGGAAATGATGTATTTCATTTCGTTTGAGATAGTCTAATAATGTCTTATCGTATCATTGCCGCATTAGACAATTGGATCTCTGACTGGAGATGATGTATTTCATTTCGTTGGAGATAGTCTAATAATATCGTATCGTATCGTTGCCGTATTAGACAGTTGGATCTTCGACTGGAGATGATGTATTTCATTTCGTCGAAGATTGTCTAATAATATCGGTTCGTATCTTACCGTATTAGACATTGATCTTACTGGAGATGATGTATTTCATTTCGTTTGAGATTGTCTAATAATTCTTTCGTATCTTCCGATTAACATTGGATTACTGGAGTGATGTATTTCATTTCGTTGGAGATTGTCTAATAATATCTTCGTATCTTCCGTATTAACATTGGATCTTACTGGAGATGATGTATTTCATTTCGTGAAGATTGTTTAATAATTTTCCAGTGGAACATAAAATTTCTTGATAATACCTTCTTTTCAGGTAATAAGTTTTGATGTTTCACAATTTTGGCAACATATCGTGGTTACTGTAATATCGAGTTAGGGTGTTAATTTCCATTCGTTGGTTGAGTTTGAATCTCTCATATGATCTTATCTTATCTATCTTATCTTATTTATCTTATCTTACCTTGTTTATCTTATCTTTTCTATTATCTGTTTATCTTATTTCTTTATCTTATCTGTCTGTTTTCCTTGGCTAATTTATAGTTAAATTAGCGCAAAATTTTTAAGGGACTCGCTTTTGTTAGGTGCGTGCATAGTTCAGTCTGGCTGTTGAATTTTTTTGACAGGATCTTTCGAAGGGAAGGTATTGGGGGGTTGTATTTGGTTAGTCGTGAGCCTACGGGTGATCATGACTTTAGGTTTTAAAGGTGACGGCTGGATGCAACTACTGTGCCGACCTCAGCTCGACTGGTCTGCTTAGGCTGAAGACTTGCTCGCAGTGGCAAAAACGGGAACATTCCCGTCCCTTTTTGGTATTTTGTATCGTGAACCATAAGTTCATTTTTAGTTTGGTGACGCTGTAGTTACTTCAGCTGGTAAAACCAAAATTGGTTATGTTGCATATTGGAATTATTTTGTTTCACCAGGTTTGTGCTGAATGGGGCCTTTCTTGTCCTGATTCGGTGGGATCGGTGGTTGTTTCAAGTAATCTGGGGACGAGTGGTTATGAGTGTTCCTCAACGGCGCAGCACCTAATACCTTGCAGCGACGAGGACACTTTGGCTGGATTGTTGTGAGGACTCCGGTTACACAGTTTCTGGGCTTGGATGTTGTCATTCATCGCAATCATTTTTTCCCTTCGTTCATTTAGTCTGTGGTGTAAACAGAGAACTGAAGTTTTAGCTTGGTAAATGCTACTATTTACTCATTTGAATTTTTCAAATGTATCTTTTCCTTCACTCATTTAGTTTGCCAGGAGTGCAACGAGTTGAAGCTTTAGCTTTGTAAATGCTATAATTTACAAATATTTTGTTTGATTTGTATACTTTTCAACCTTTCGCCTGTCAGTATACAGGGCTGTTGAAAGTTAGGCTTGGGTTTTAAACTCATTTGATAGCCTGCCTATTTAATTTTTTTATGTGCCTGGGAAATTATAGTGTTTCCGAATTTTAATTTTGTAGTACCTTCAGCTTACTTTCAATATCTGGTCTCAGTTGCAAAAGGATAAAAATTTGTAAACTTCTAGGTTTCCAAATTTTTACACCGGGTTGTGGTGGTGTGTAACGAATTTTTTGTTACTTCCTTATACATAATCAATTTCTCATAACTATTCCGGTTATCTTACGGTGGAATGGGTCATTAGTCACGGCCGATCGTGAACTATGGGACATCGCCATCATCATGAGTTCGTATTCTGTCAAGTTGGACGAGTTTTGTTATCGTGACAGTTGTATTCATGTCGTCAAGCTGTGTTTTTTCCAAGTGTTTTTCAATAGATAAAAACCAAGAACAGTTTGTGAAAAAACCCAGGTAGAATTGGTGATTTGTTCGAACCAAAGGAATAATCGCTCTCTTTCTTGAATAGAACGTCGAGATAGGCAGATGTACTGAGTGAGTTGGCTTTGATTTGTAAGATCTATAAATTAAATAAGTTTCACTGCTGGAGTTTAGTTGAGTAATATTATTCTCTTTATCTTTCAATTAATGTTGTAGCTGATTAGTATTTTCTTCTTTTTCCTTATGCTTGTAATATTAGAATTCTTGGATATACCGCATGGTAATTTTTGAGGGTTAAATATAGATATTTCGCCATTTTGACAAAGCATTCATAGTACATATTGTGGCTAACGTAACATCTGTTCCGAATATTGGGAACTGATTTTTTTCATTGGAAATCAGTTCTACGCTATTGCATTTTTAGGTACCATTTGGTAATCTCGAATGGACTAGAGCTTACTCCCCTCTACTACCAGTGGATTGTTCCAAGGATTCTAATTGGAAGGAAGGGCGTATTTGATTGTTCGGAGTGACTAATAGGACGGCTCTCTGGTAAGCAATTTTCTTTTATTCCATAACTATATGTTTATGAGAGTAATTTTCTTTTCTCTTGAGAAAGAATTGCTTATCGAGAGAGTTGTAACTCTGGCCGAACGGTCTCAGAACACTCGATTCAATATATGCCTCAAGCGTAAGTTGATTTCCGTTTAATAAATTTCTTATATCTATTACTCCATTCAATTCCCAGTGTAGCTTATTTGATTTTTGATCGTTGCAGAGTCAATTCACTTCAGTTACTACCTTGTCGCCAAAGAGCAGGAGATTCACAAAATTTTTGAGAATTACCTGTTTATCGATTTGAAAGGGAATTGCCGCCCTATTTCAAAATTATCTTTATCTAAGAGAGTTGTGCCCACTGGAAGACGTGAGGTCTCCCTCTTCAGTTATCTTTAAAAATTCTTCAATTAAAAGAATTATTTAACATTATCTTTATCTAAGAGAGTCGTGCCCACTGAAAGACGTGTGGTCTCCCTCTTCGGTTTATCTCTGGAAATTCTTCTATAAAAGAATTATTTCCTTTATCTTTATCTAAGAGAGTCGTGCTCACTGAAAGACGTGTGTCTCTCTCTTCTTATCTTGGCTGAAGAGTATACTTTTACTCTGATTATTATCTTGTTCAGAAACCCTATATTTTTTTGTAGCTTACTAGAGTATTTTGGTTATAACGCTATATTTTCCTTTGGCACTTGCTTTAAAATAATATATCTTTGTACTGGCAACTTTTAAATATTTTGCTTTAAAATAATAGATTTTTCTCTGGCAATTTTATAGTATTTTGTTTTAAAATACGATATTTTTTCTCTGAGTAAAATTTCAAGGAAATTTATATATTTGTTTTGAAATACCTTTCCTCATTGAATTTTTTTACCCTTCTGGTACATAGAATCACCTTATCAAAACTTACCTGTTTCAAAATTTAACTGAATTTGAACACCACGTTTTGGGTGAGGTTTGTTTTGTTTGGTTTTAAATTTTGTTCATTTTTAATATTTTTTTTAAATTATTAAAATTAACTTATAAATTTAACTCTAGAATAGCAGATTGAATTGCTATTTATTATCTTTGTTCTTTCACTGTAACCTTCTCGTCTTTTATATAGATTGAGATTTTTATTGTATGCTATCATTTGCATCTATCTTTTGACTCTCGATTAAAATTTGAAACATAAAACTTGAGGTTCAAAGGATATCCTTCGTTCTCCCCTTTTGTACATATTTTGATTCCTATCATCTTCTTCGCATGATATATACCACGGAGGGAACCCATCTACGGAGACGGAAGGACTAGTAGCCTGGGAGGTCTTACAGCACATCAATATCAGCACTGGTCCGTGAAGATCAACTCAATTCACGCCGATAAGGGGTCTAAAACCAACTATAGAACCACCCGACCATCTTAATCGTAACCGCTGAAACCAAGTTCCTCCTAGAACCGCTGGGACCAGCTTCAGAAACTAGCCTTCCTCTATCTCGCTCAAGATCTCCGAAGGTATATTCGTGACCAACAACTGGAGGAATCATAGGTGTAAATGTTCGAATTTTGATCAGAGTCAAAATTACTGGTTCCTTTTAGTAATTTTTCCATTTTTTTTAAGAGAAGTTAAATACTTTTCTAGTATTTGTAAAAAAAATTTATCTTGTTCAAAATTCCAACTGGAATAAATTTGTTAAGTTGATTTATTGCATATTTATTTGCCTTCCCATACAAGCTAGGTAACATTTATTTAATTTTATTTATCTTTGACTTTTGTCTTTAGCAAGTCTGGCGCCCAACTCTGGAACTAGTCAAGTTAATTAATGTATAATTTTTTTAGTGGACAAATTTGATTAACTAGGAAAAGTCATTAATTGAACCTTACTCACGGCCTAACCGTATCCATCTGAGCAGCCTATCGGCAAAGTGATTTCACCTTCTTGAATTTGAATCATATAATTTAAAATCTGGGGTTCAAAAGTAAGGGGTGTTGCAACTTTCATTTCAAACCCGAAGAGATATGTGGTTTATGCATGATGGCGCTCCTCCTCATTTATCCATTTATCTGAACCAGATTTTTCCCGATAGATAGATTGGTAGAGATGGGCCATATTCATGGACACCGCGGTCTCCGGATTTGAACCCTTCGGATTTCTTTCTGTGGGGGCATCTGAAGAGCCCCGTTCACGCTACACCTATTCACACCAGAGATGCCTTGTTGAATAGAATTACATTACATTGTGAAGCCATATGAAACGACCCTGGCATGCTATTTCAAATGCAGAGAGGGTGTTTGCGCCGACTAGAAAATGTATCGAGGAGTTTTCGAGCGGATTTTGCATTTCTGTTTGCTCTTGAGGCTTGCGATTGATTATTTACACCATGAGTAAGGTAAACGTGTTTGCATGATGAAAATTCGTTATGAACATTGTACCTATCATTTCTATTTTCATTACAAATGAATCTTTTCGAATAATTGTAGACATCTCAGGTTGGATGTCGTCGAACAAAAATGCATTTTTATCAGAAATCGTTGCTCCGATCGATTTTTCCACACAAGTACTTATATTCAGGAAATTGTCCAGGTAACCTTGTTTTGTTAAAACATATTTTGACAAATCCCAGTCATTTCAAAGTTTTGGGGTGTGGACCATCGGGGTAGTCCGTTCCTGACTTTGTAGCAAAACAACTGATTCCTGCATGAAAGCTCATCGAAGGAATTCATTTGTTTAGTCAATCACCAAAATTTAGATGATTTTTGAAAGTTATCAAAGATATACATATATTTATATATATATATATATATATATATATATATATATATATATATATATATATATAATATATATATATAATAATGAAATTTTATCATATATACAATAATGAAATTAATAAAAATCTAGGAACGAGTGAAGAAATTATTTTCCCTTTTTGAGTGCATTTGTATGAGAGCTTGACTTAATTTTTTTCTCAATCATTTCTATTTGATTCTTTTCAGTCATTCATGAAATTCGTCATTCTATTGAATACTGACAAAAATTTAAAATATATGACCCCAAAATATCCTAATACCAATTTTGAATGGAATCCGACCATGATAACAAAACACGTCGTCTTCTCGGAGCCGCCATCTTGAAATCATGATATCCGACTCCAAAAACCCCCACACATCAATTTTGAATGGAATCGGACTATAATAACAAAAGTCGTCTCCATATTAGAGCCGCCATCTTGGATTCGTAGATTCTAACAAAAAAATCACGAAATTTGACCCCAAAAACCCCCACATACCCATTTCTATTGGAATAGGTCTATTACAACAAAATTCATCGCCATTTGGAGCCGCCATTTTGAATTCATGAATTATGGCAAAGAAATCAGGATGTCCAGCTCCAAAAGCCCCCACATACTGATTTTGACTAGAATCGAGCTATAATCACAAAACTCGTCCGCCATATTGGAGCCGCTATTTTGTTTTTCTTTGGCGAAAAATTCGTAATGCGTTGTCACCGGAAAATGGAAAACTGCCGAATTTCACGTTAATCGAACAATTAGATGTAGGTCAAAATTCACTCGCAAAGATTTTAACTAAACATACACATATGAATTTAAATGAAAACTTGTGAAAACATTTCATGGTGTTACTCGATCGGCCAGGTTATCTGCAGCCAGCTCTCAGACATGAGAATGATTTGTTTTGGGACAAATTTTTTCGCCCCAAACAAATCATTTTCAATCAAAAAGGAAAAAATGCTGCCCGTGCTGGGGTTTGACCCACGCTCACCCCCACTCCATTTCGTGAACCAGCTCCTTAGACCACTTGACCAACTGGAGAGGTAGTAAGTTTCAAACCCATTTCGGACATGTATTACATCGTTATGGTTGCTTTTTCCGAAAAAACTTATACGCCACTTTTGCCCAGGCAGTCAATGATTTTTTCTACGTTTGCTGTAGGTATTTTGAAAACATTTCATTCTGTTACTCGATTGGTCAGGTTTTCTGCAGCCCTCTCTTAGCCTATAATATAAATGAAATATTTGTTCAAAAAAAGGTCATACGCCTGATATTCAACCTGAGCTATAGAGATTCTTGTAAACATTATTCTATAGATTACGGAATTATGTCCCTGCCCTGTATTTACATTTATAAATCTGTATTGTAGCTGAAGAAAAGAATATAACAAATATGATCGAAACTCAGATATGCATAATTATCCCTCAAACATGGAAAATTGTAAGGCCTCAAAACCAAGGCTTTTGAGAATTGTCCATCACATGTTGGGGTGACATTTTCAATAATCTTCCTGGAAATGAGACAATAAAAAATTCAAAACCAAACTTAAGGAATTTCTATTTCTACAATGTTGATGAATATCTTGGTAGGTGAGGAAACTCAAATTCTAATTTCTCAACTGAATCAATTTTGAAATCTATTATATTTTGTTTGTGACAATGTTTCATGGAATGTGATCGTTCTGTTTCACTGTGGATGAAATATATATATATATATATATATATACAGTGTCACACATAAAGTACGCAACATATGAAAGTTTTTTTTATTAATAGACATAATAAAAATTTTACTTCGCAGTTAGCTTGTGCTTGAAAATTGAGTGAAAAACAGCCTCTTTCCTTTTGTCATGTGCTACTCTAAACCTGTCAAATTTGTTATTTTTTCTAAAATCCTCAATAAATCAGTTTTTTGGAAATTTCGAAAAAAATGCTATGGTAAAAAGATTGCTCAGTTTTTAATTTCATCCCTTTGCTTCAAATTTGGATTCTCTCCTGTCACTTTCTTCCATTTTTTTAAATTTTTTGGGAATCTTTCGCTCCACCGATTCGAACGAAACATGATTCAAATATCATAATTTTGATGAATAGGAGACTTCAATGTCATACATGCCTAGAAAATACCCACATTGGCCTGTTATCAGAAAAAAATGAATGCACCTCCTGAAATTCGTCTTTGTTGTTGCAATGTTCATCTAGTTATTTCATTTCATTGTGAGACTGACTCAGATTTCCAATGTATATACGTTAATATGTCAGTGATCGAATAAACGAATTTCTCTTCATTCTTATCACACTCGTATTTGTTTTTAACAGATTTGTATCCCGTTAGCTGCAGATAAGTTCGAAATATCTTGATGTAGTTTACACCCAACAGTGTGACTGTTGGATGTTACTGTTTGATGTAATTTTCGAGCAAATAATAATTTTCGCAATACTTCTCGAATTAATTTCATAAATCTCATATTCTTCATTTTCACCACTGGATGTGTAAAAACATTAAACCAAAATAAGTATAATCAAATTCACAACAAAACATCGTAACATTAATTGATTTGTCTCAATAATCTTATAAAGAACCGAATTTATCATTCAGTATGCCGTCCTTCCCGTTCTAAACGAATTATAGTTCTTTCATTCACAGACTTTGTAGCATTTTGAATAAATAGGGATTTATATTAGCACTCCCGAATGGTATTCTCAAATGTTCTTT
The DNA here is from genome assembly GCA_018342105.1 of Gonioctena quinquepunctata. NCBI lineage: Eukaryota > Metazoa > Arthropoda > Insecta > Coleoptera > Chrysomelidae > Gonioctena > Gonioctena quinquepunctata. The sequence continues at coordinate 104,982 of JAFIRS010001960.1, read as the reverse complement.
GTTTGCAAATGGAATGTGCTCAAAAACTTTTGTTTCAGATAACCCATAGAAAAAGTCCATTGGAGATAAGCCTGGTGATCTTGGTGGCCAATAACCTTCCCAATCTCGTCCTATCACTTTGCCCTAAACATCTGTACATGTCTCTGAAAAATATGGTCCAATTATTTGGTTATGTAATAAACCACACCACACATTTGTCTTGAATGAATATTGGTCACGGCATTCTATTACAAAATTTCGATTGTTGTTGGACCACCAGCGACAATTTTGGGAACTAACTGTTCCGTTCGACGTGAAAGTTGCCTCGTCTGTCCATAAAATCCGAAGGGAATGTGATATCATTTTCTCTCACCTTGGAACCAAAATGAAAATCCTTCTCGAATATCGAAATCTCTTTCTTAAGGTGTGTATACCTCATTGAATTATGTGGTTTCTTGAAACGATTGTCCACATAGCCAGTTTCTTTGAATGTTTTCAATATCCTTGCCACGATACCAAAGTGAATATTTCTTCCTGGATGCCGGTGATTGAAAATACAAGCAACATCTGGATATGGCACATTCTCACCACATAAACGAACGATTTCCACTTTGTCTTGTGTGGATAATATTGTACATAAAACTTATTTGTGAATTATAAATGTAGGAAAATCTGAACACAAAACAACTCGATTTATCAAACGCAATTATTGACATTAGCAAAACTAAAAATTTGTTTCAAAACCTACTAAGGAAAATTTTATTTCGATTCGATCAATTGTACTATTTTCTTCCGAGATGTTGCATTAGTCTTGTATTGTTTAAAATCACGAAATTTTATATCATGTTTAGTACAAATCGCTAGAACGAAAGTCTTTTGAATAGTTATGGAACTGTAGGTCATTGTTTAGTTTACAGAAAAGTATGATATTTCGGGTTTGTTGGTAACTGAATTATTGGACAGAAAAATAATCAAACTAGATAAAATCTATTGAAAAAGAAATACGGGTGTAATAAGAATGAAGAGAAATTCGTTCATTCGATAACTGACATATTCACGTCCATACTTCGGAAATCCGAATCAGTTTCACAATGAAATGAAAAACTAGATGAACTTTGCCACAACAAAGACGAATTTCTGGAGGTGCATTTATTTAATGTGAGTATTTTCTGGGCAAGATATGATATTGAAGTCTCGTATTCATCAAACTTATGAAATTTGAATCATGTTTCGTCCAAATCAGGTAGAGCGAATGATTTTTTCTTTGGCATTTTCGAAATTTCTAAAAAACTGATTTTTTAAGGATTTAAAAAAAATTCAAATTTGACAGGGTTTAGAGTAGCACATGACAAGGAAAGGAACTGTTTTCACTCATTTTTCAAGCACAAACTAACTGCGAAGTCAAATTTTCATTATACCTCTTAATAAAAAAAACTTCCATATGTTGCGAACTTTATGTGTGACACTGTATATATATATATATATATATATATATATATATATATATATATATATATATATATATATTCATTCTCACTAGTTGACTCGACAGACGTTGTGCTGTCAAATTTCTAGATTCCTATTTTTTTTCCTCAAAACTCCTATGATGTTTTTTGTATTGTTGCATCTAGGTTATGCCTTTGACTCTGCCTGCTTTCCATAACCCTTTTGCCTCTATCCCATTTTTCCGTTATACCGTTACCGAGTTATTCCGTTTTTCCCTTATCCTGTTTCCCGTTATACCATTTTTCCGTTACCACATTTTCCAGTTATCCCGTTATCCCGTTTTTCGGTTATCTCGTTGTCCTGTTGTTCCGTTTTCTCATTACCTCGTTATCGCTTTCTCCCGTTTTCCCATTATTTCATTATCCCATTTTCCCGTTTTTCTTTTATCACGGTATCCCGTTATCCTGTTATTCCTTTTTCTCGTTTTCCTGTTATCGTGTTCCCGTTAACCCGTTATTCCGTTATCACGTTTTTCCGCTATCCTATTTTTGCCTTCGTTATCTCGTTTTCCCGAAAAAAATTAGCCAAATCAGTCCAGCCGTTCTCAAGTTATGAGCTCACCAACACAAACAGACATTCATTTTTATTATATATTATATATTCCTGAACACTTTTTCAAGATAAAGAAATTTCCAATAACTTCCCCAAAAATCCTTCCTTTCCCTAAAAACCACATTCGGAGTATTACAAACATTCAAAAAACAATTAGCCAAATCGGTCCAGCCGTTGTTTTTATAAAATTTAAAAAAAATCAGCCCGAACGATATTTTTTCCTGTGACCTTCTGCTTGGTAGGCGACAGGGGTTTGGTAATAAATCACTCGCTAGTCTTTTCTTCGCCAAATTTCTTATATCCCCGAATTTTTCCAATTTTTGGGAAACTTTCCCAATTTTCAACTATCCTTGGACAATTACGATATTATTAAAAAAGGCGAATCGGTCCAGCCGTTCTCACGTGTTGTGCTTACGAAGAATTGAGATTCATTTGTATTAATAGATTATTGAATAATTTATTTTCATTATTGAATCATTCTAATAGTTTTGCTGACTATCTTATATCATTATGTGATCTAGAAAGGATTTCATAAATATTTTATTGTTTATTCATTATTATATATGTATTACCTTAAAAATTACTTTTTATCGTAGACTTTTGAATTTTCAGAAAAAGATTTCTATTAATATCAATTGAGAGTATTTTTTCTTAATCAAGGATGGATTGAGAATTATCAACTATCTGAATAAAAAAAAATTCTCGATTTTTTTTTCGAGTTAATTGTCCTTTATCAGTACCTCTGTGATGTAGATCAACGTCCAGCCTGTGCTTTATTAAGAAGAGTAGTTGTTTCTTGTCATTTATTACAAAAATATTGCTTCAACTTTATCGTGGATTTTTCAGTTTCCAGAAATTTTTCCTTTCAACGTGAGATCCCTCTCAAGAGGGTATCTTGAACGACGGAAGATAGTGACTGAAGTTTATCCTTATCGCAGAAAATTCTACATCTGATTTTTCAAACAAATTAATATTTTCAAATGAATTGAGGTCAACATATTTGAAAATCTTGAACAAAATTAAAACTTCACTGCAAGACAGTCTTGTATTGGCAATAATTTATACTATATTTACAAAAGGACAAACAATATGAGTCACTTAGTGGTAGTATGCTGGGGAAGAGTATCCGTGAGATAATGGGGCAGAGTATCCGTGAGCTAATGGGGCAGAGTATCCGGTGAGCTAATGGGGCAGAGTATCCATGAGCTAATGGGGCAGCATAGCTTACTGGGGCTACAGCTTTAACAGCAACAGCTGCTGGTTCCTTGTGTACAACAGCATTGAAACCATTGTGGGCATCAGCAGTATATTCTACGGTACGTTTGGTACCATCAGATTCGATTAGGAGTAGCTACGCTTGGACAACATCTCCATTCCGGGATTCGTGCTGGCTTTTGCTGTCTCCGGTGGGGGTCATTCACGGAGTATCCAAAATTGTATTGGGCTGGAGCTTCGGCAACGATGGTCTTGGTGATTGGGGCGGCATAAGCTACTGGGTAGCTACTTTGTGCAGGGAGCAGCATAGGATAAAGCTGGAGCAGCGTAGGATAGAGGGTGGAGGGGCGTGGGAGACAACTGGAGCAGCAGAATAAGCGTAAGCTGGTGCAGCTACTTTGGGGATGCTGGGCCAGCGCATGGGTTGATACTGGAGCAGACACGCTGGAGTATGACACAGCTGGAGCAGCAGAATATGCGGAATAGGCTGGAAGGACGCCAGCACGGGCTTACGGCGACGAAAGCAGCGAATGCCAAAACTGTAAAAAATCAATATTGTGACCTAATTTCCAAAACATTTCACGAATCCAGAAAAAAATGATTCGGTTAAATTTATTGATTTAAATTTTTTCGCAATGGAGATTTTAATTTTTTCCTCAGTCAATACCATATAAAAGGTAACATGGAGGCTCATTATTTTGGGTTTGGACGTTCATCCCCCAATGGTTTTTGAAAGTTTTCCGACGTTTCGATTGCTTGTATCTGCAATCATCCTCAGGTGTATTCGTCTGAACACGATTAAAGATACAACAATCGAAACGTCGAAAACATTAAATCCACCAAGGCGATGGGAAAACGAAATGGAGTTATCAAGTATTCTCCCCACTCATCTACTTTTCATCATAATAAAAACAATTTGTCAAATTCCTAAAGATAATTCCGTTTATAACATTTTTTCGAAAAAAACCCCCCACTTGAATTAACGTGCACTGATAACTCACTTTGAATCCATGTTTGTCTGCTGTTGAAAAAGAACTTCGATTAATTTTCGGTTGTGTTTTAAATTTATATACGAAATCATTATGGCTCGGGTTGGGTTTTTTCCCCCATTGCGAGGAATTCACTTTCACTGGTTTGATCAATGGAAAATGTAATATATTGTTCAACATTACTGACATTGACCTAGTGATTGAATAGAAGTAAATAATTGGAATAATTTCAATTGTTTTGCATATTGGAAGTTCTGGAAATAGTCGTCTGTCTAAGATATGGGTGATTTCAGATGAAAGAAAAAACTTACCAGTTATCTACAAATATAACATAAAAAAATAGAGCGACTTTATAAAAAGAAAACAATCAATCAGTATCAATTAAAACAATACCGTGATCGATTAAGAAATAGGTGTGATGTCGATATATCATTTTAAAAAAATAAATGTACTGAAGATAATCGTCTATATTGGGCTTTGGTCAGGGCCGAGCGTTGGTCTTGGTCCACTGTTTCCACCCGGCGGGTTCGACTTCCGCAGCTGGTGGAAACATTTTCGCTCAAGAGTTTCGGATCCCACTATAAATAAGGCCCCCCTGATCCTAAATCGTACAAGTTGTCATTAACTTCTGGTCAAACAACTAAAAAGGGTTAAAACAATTTTACAATTTACAATATATTGCTATAGCATTGTTAGATATTATTTTCACCTATATAAGTTCGGAAAGTATATTCATTTCGGATATTTTTCATGAGTGCTAATTTCAATTTCCATTTGAATGTTCATCAAGAGGAAGTTATATCCAAATAGAGGAATTATTTCAGCAAAATCATATCAAACAAGAATGATAACTCATTAGTTCTCTTTTTTTATTTTTACGGTAATAACCATTACACCCAGTACAATTACATATCCCTTACACCTCCATACAAAATACAATACAAAATACCATACAACACAATACAATTACAAAAAAAAACAAAAAGTTTAAAAATTTTTGGGTTACTTTTATATATCCAAAAACTTTCACTTTGGAGAACATTAATGCCTAATTTAAAAAATTGTGGTCATACTAAAAAGAAAAAAAAAAATACATCCACTACCAGCGAAGTTATAATTTTTTTATATAGGAAAAAAAAATTCCATACTTATCTGTTTTGACCAAGTGTTTTTTTTTTGGTACGCTGAAAGTAGAAAGTGGTTGCCGAAGTATTTTTAAATCTCCCCCATTTGCTTCCCCACCATTCTTGTTAGAGGGCTGTGGGGAAAACCCGTAGTGATTTTGATATGAAAGGTATCTTTAGATCTAGTGAAATTTTATTTTGAACTCAATATGAGATAGGAATTTGGGGAACAAACATCCCTGCCACAAAACAGAAAACATAAGTCGGGTTTTTTTCCCCCCTTTTTCTCTAATGTTTTTTTCAATAAAAAAATATGTCTGCAACCCTAGCCCTAGTTTTCCCCCAATTCCCCAGTTTGTATGCAGAAGATTTAAAAAAAATTTATGTTGAACTTTTCCAACATGTTGATATAAGTTGATAGTAAGGGTTCCATACTACAGCGCGTTTCCATTTTGAACGGAAAAAAGCAGTAAAAACCTTTTTAAAAGGGGATGTTTTTGAGGCTTGGATACTCTTTTAATGTAACCTAGCATCTTCCTTTTCAGGGGGATCATTATTATGTATTGTAAAAAAATTTTATCACCTTACCCCCAGGTCATTTATTTGATTAAATTTTCAGGTCTAAAAGTTGATGGAGTATGAAAATCTATGGATGCGACTTCTGTTAAATTTATGAAGGAGCATTTTTAAGGTTCAGATCCATTCCGTTGGAGTTACCAATGAACGGGTTATTGATATCCCTGTAGTTAAAGGAATTGATATTTTTTTCAATAACCAAAAAAATTTTCGGATCATCTGCGAAAAGTGAAATTGAGAGTTCACTAAACTGAGGGCAATGCCATTGACAAATAATTTAAAAATAGTATGGGCCCAGGACTTTGGGAACCCCAGTTTCTTAAAAGGATATGGGGAATATAATTGCAATTTAACCCCTGGCCCCTCCCCTTTAAAAGTTTTGGGAGCCATTCAAGGGGGTTCCATTGATACCATACATTCAACTTTGTAATCGTAGTTCAGTTTTTTTTACATTCTTTGGGAAAGTCTGTGTAGATAGAGTAACTTGCCCCCCTTTCCCTCGAAAGCATTAAGTTTTTTTGAAAAGATAATAAGCGGTAAATGGATCTTCCCTTAAAAAACCACCCCGCTGATCAATCCCCAAATTTTTCCCCCCCCAAGATAGATAATCTGTAACAAGCGAGTCCAGCATTTTAGGCAAGCAGGATGCAAACAAATTTATAGTTAGAGATATCCTCAACACTCCTTTTGAAGATTGGTCTTATAAAGCTATATTTCCAAAACGGAAAATCCGGTAAAGAGACATATTGAAAACCTTCATCGGAACCCCACGGAGATGCCCCTTTTTTAAAAAAATTGGGGAAAAGGAAAAATGGGGACCACAGCATTCACTATTTTCGACAAGATTTTTTAAACACTTCGCCCACTGATACTTTACACTTTTTGTTTTAACCGGGGTTACTGTGACCCTTTAGACCCGAAATAAGATTTTGATTTAACATATACAAAAATGTTTTTCCCAAAAATTTTAAATTAGCTGTTTCAAACCACTCTTTTTTTTTTTTATTATGCAAGTACATTTCTTTTGGGAAAGTATCTTTGTTTTTTTTTTTGGAAACCCAAAACAATCAGATGCTAAGTCCTCTTCTTTTTGCTAAATGGTGGGTAGCACCCTTGGTAAAAAACTTTCCCCCTTATTTTTTGGGGATTTGAAAATTAATATAATCTTGATGTTTTTTTGGATTTTTTAAACGATTCTGGGCCTTTTTCTTGTGCATTATCTGCTTTTCCCCCTCAGGCTATAAAGGGGAAAATTTGGGATTGGGTTTGAAATTTTTTTGGGATGTAGGTCTGCAGGGGGGGCAAATAGTATATCATATGTTCAATGGGAGTATTAATGTCTTCTATCCCAAATAATTACCCATTCAATTGGATAAAATGGTAATTAATAGACTCATATTTCCCTTTTTTTTGAATCGAAGACTACCTTCATTTCCCAAAATAACGGGGTTTTTCCCCCACCTCCATTCTTTTCCAGTTTGGCCTGGTATGGGGCTTTTTTTTTTTGTTGGACTTGGTGCCATCCTTCCTGTCACCTTTTCCCCTTTGGGGGAAGGAGGGGACTTTTGAAGATACATCATGGTAGTGGCTTCTTTGTTCCCCAGGATAGCAGCACTTACTTGATTAGACGAATTTTTTTTGTTGCTTTTTCCTTTTTTAGACTTCTTGTTTGTTTACGTGATTTGTTTAAACCCGGGTTTAAAAACGCGTAGACCTCCTTTAGCACTAGAATCATACCGGGTCAAGGTCATCTTCGGGGAGGGCATTGTTTCCCTTTTTTTTTGTTCGGACTTCTTTTTTGGGAAGCATCTTTTTTTTTTAAGTATTTAAAAGGAAAATAAATTTTATGTTCCATAATCTTAAGATTTGTTTTTTTTTTATCGGTTTTTTTTTTCCATTTTTTTCAAATTCGTCAGAGCGGGTTAAGTTAAAAATTATAATCACTGTCCGTCGAGATATGTTGTTCGATTTTTTTGGTTAGGGTTTATTTCTTTTCATTCATTGGCGAGATCATCCATCATCCAAATAACTATTTTTTTTCGTTTTTTTAGCAAAACTCGGATGAGCTACTGCCCCATCTTTTACATTTAATCTTTTAGGGCTTTTTACCCCAATATTTCAAAACATTCAAGGACTTTCCCCAGCCCAGAATTTAACTAAAATTAATTGATACAGCATTTGTTTTTTTCCCAGTATAACAGAATTTGAACAGATAATTCTAAAATAAATTCCCCAAAAAATTGATTGCCGAGTTTGCATTTAAAAAAGTCACTACAAAGTTACAATCACCCAAAATTCACCATCAAAACGTGGATTGGTCTGTACAAACGGAAGCAACCCTTTTAACTTTCCCCAAATTATTTTTTGGGAAAAAAAAGTTTGTTTTCCTGGTAAAAACGTGAATGATTTTATTAAATAAATGGGTTTTTTTACTTTTTTGTTTTTGTATAAAAGTTTAATTTAAATAGAGGGGATCTCTGACTTTACTTGAACCCGTTAATATTCATACCTAAATTGTCGATTCAGTTTATAAATGACATTATTATAATTTCTTGTTGCTAGGTAATTTTTTTGATTATGGTAATTGAAGTCAAAATTTAAATTTGCTACATGTTTTTTCAACAATTTAAATGGACATGTAAAAATTTTCGGGTTTTTTTTTTGAAGTGGCAGGTTTAAAAAGCCCGACTTTTTCACCTCAATGGTATAAGTCCTTTGAATTTTTTTTGGTTTATAACTTTTAAGTGGTGAGTCATGGGCCTCGTGTGACCACTTTCTGTAGTGGGAAAAAATTTGAGTCAGTTTTTTTGGCTATTTTATGATGGAGGGAAATTCAAGTGGTATATTTCCCGTTTCCCCCCAAAGTTATATTCTCCCCAAAAAAACATATTTCTAGGAATTGATGGGTCGCCATCATAAAGAAAAGAAACATTCAAAAAATTTTTTTAGTCATACTCCATCAAATGTGAATTTATCAAGTGGTATGGGTTTCATAACCAGTTGATAAAAAAAAAATTTCAATAAAAAATACGGAAAAATTCGGAATTGGTCTCAATCAGTTTCAAATATTCACAATCATCGACGACATATAAATTATCTGGGCAATCGTTTCCCCAACCAACTATGGAAAAAAAACAATATTTCATGATGGAAAAAGGGGATGTATATTTATATATATATTTATATATGTTTTATATATATTTTTTAATTTAAAAAAATTTCCCGCCCCTTTTAAGGAAATAAAAAAACAAAACAAATTCAACATCCCCCCAAAAATTTTAACCCCCATGAATAATATTATTCCTTTTTTTAATGTTAAATTTGAAAAGCTTTTTTGGTTTCATTAATTTGATTAATGTTAAATTTTTTATGTACATTTTTTTAAATCCTTCACAAAAGAAATTTTCCGGGGCAATAAAGATAATGAATAATTTCGAGGGCGAGTTATTTCCAAAATTTGATGTTTTTTTTTTTTGAAGATTATTCATATGGCCGGCCCAATCGAGCTACAAACCCTATTTCACAGTGAACATTCAATAGTTTTTTTTGATTCCAACGGAATTCCCCAAAATTAATTCTTACTTACCTATTATGCTATATATTCTTATACCATAGTCGTTCAGTGTTAAAGAATCAAACAAAATTTGGAAGAACATTGATTATAAAAAATATGTTGCAGGACAGAGATCGAGCTACATATCAATCCACACAAACGCGGTCAGTTGTTCAACGTGTCTAGTGTCGGCCACTACATATACGTGTTTGCCAGGTGATCACAACGTGCTTGAATGTGGCTATCTGAGATCCAGGAATAGATCGAAGCGTAAAAGCCACCACAAGAGTGTTTGGTAGCCGCCGCGTGATAGAACCGTGTATAATGGTAGCAGTGGTTGTGGTCAAACACCTCAAAGTTTTCCAGAATCGTGCCGCTACTTTCCGTCCACAAAATGCTACTTGAGAGTCAGACTGGCAGTTGAATAGTTGAGATTCAGTAGTTCGAAGAGCGGTAGTTTGGGGACTCTGGAGGATCTTGAGTTTCGGGTCGGGGTTTGTATGTGCTGTGCATATGGCTGATGGGGTTGTGTCTCATGAGGAAGTAATCGAGGAGTAAAATAAGGGTCGTGTTACGGACCTATGAGACGTCGATATGGACGGGAGAAGAGTTTTTGACTAATTAACATACTAGGGTATCCTTATTTCGAAATAAGAGTGTTTTAGGTATTTCTGGGAATTTGGGTTGAAATTCGTGAACGGTGAGATCAATTCCTAGGGCAAAAGTACAACAATAAAGAGAAATTTTCATGGACAATAGGAGCGGACTTTATTCATATTTATTTTGACAGTGGAGCAAGCTTTTATTTGCATGAGAGGGTGAAATTTCATTAGCTCATTTTATAATTGAGCTAGTATACGATATCCTCTATGTGAATTGGTGTTGATTTTCTTTTAATTTATTTTGAAATTTTTTATTCTACTCTGATTTGTTTTTAAGTTCATTTCTCAATTTAAGTTTCAAGTTTCCGAAGAGTTTATTTGAAGTGAGAGTGAATTGGATATATCGGAAATGGAAACCTCGAATTATTTTGATGTGAAATTTTTTGAAGATTGAAAATTGAAAATGCAGGTTACAAGTGACAAAATGGTGAACAAAAACATGTCTTAGATCATTTATAACATAAACAGTGCATTTTTTCTTAATGAGAAAATCAATTTGAAATTGTAATTTATTTCCTAATATCAACTAATTCAGTTATATTCTATAACTTATAAAGTATGTTTACTAAGTGATTATTCTAGTAAGTTTCATTTCTATAGGCACTATGATTAGTTTACTTGTTAATGGATCCATTTATTGGATTCATTAATAATAGAAGGGATGGAAGTAAGAGAGAAATACAAAAAAATTAAATTAATATTTTTTACGTTTCTTTATATTATGTTTGGAATATTTTGATGTTTCAGTCCTAATTTTATTTTGTGTTTGGGCTACAGGTTGAATATTAGTAAAACGCGGAGCCAATTTGTCACGAGTTTGTTCCTTGTGATAAACTGTATCATTTATTGTTAAAATGGGGGGTTCGTGTCTGTTTTATTGATTTTCCAACTTCTCTAGTTTTTCGAATATTTAATTCTTCAATGATTTGTTCAAATTTTTTATTCATTTTTCTTTTATTTTTTTTATTTTTTATGTCAAATGGATCTTTTGCAGAGATATGTCAGTAAATTACTTCAAATGGTTTATATCCAGTAGAAGAATGAATACAATTATTATAATGTAATATTGAGTATTTCATTAAATTTTGTAAAGATTGAGATGGATTTTGTCTTGTCTGAGTTCTAACGTGTTCAATTATGGTTGAGTGAAACCTTTCAATATAACTATTCAGATCCTCCATCACATACTATTGTGTGTGGTATTCCATAGTGTGATTAATGTAATTTACAAAAATCTTTAAAGTTCTGATTATCAAATTCAGATCCCCATCACATACTATTGTGTGTGGTATTCCATAGTGTGAAATAAAAGTTAAAAATCCGTCAAGTATATTGATTCCGTTTATTCCTGGTATAGGGTATGCTTGTGCAAATTTTGAAAATGTATCAATTACTGTTGAGAATTTTTCTTTCGAAATAGAAAGAGCATCTATGTGAATTCTTTCAAAAGGTTTGTTTCCTATAGGAATGGGTTGAAACTCGAAATCATTAGGTTGTCGTTCATACTTAGATTTCTGGCAAATATTACAATTATTTATATAATTTTTTTACATCTCCATCCATATTGTTGGTCTAATCAATAATAATTTATTTTAAGTGATTCTAGAGTTAGTTTTGTGAATATGATAATTGATTTTGTCAATTTGTTTATTTTCTTTTTAAATATTTGAACATATTTGAATTAATTCTTATTATTTTATCTTGAGTTATTTAAAAAAAAATTGTTTTCATGTTGTTAATTCGGAAAATGTGAATAATGAAGGCATATGTAACCAAGCATATATAAAATAAAAATAAAAACTCTAAAGCTCACTAATATTTTCAAATGAGAAATAAAGTTACGATAGTGCTTTCATTATTCAGGAGGTCTCCTTGGAATGTGACCTAAATTTTTTTTTTCAGGAGGTCTACCTGGAATGTGACCTAAGATTTTATTTTCAGGAGGTCTACCTGAAATGTGACCTAAGATTTTATTTTCTCTCCTGTTTGTGATGTAAAGTTTCCTAAGAATTCTTTCTAGAGGCTGGGTATTAAGAACAATGTTCAATTTCATGATTTTTATACTCATTATTGGTTTGAATATTTTTAAATTTCTAATTGGTTCTAATGGTTTGTCCGTATCATCAACAATTTTCGAAATATTATTTTCTTCAACTATTGTTGAAAAATCACTAATTTTGTAATGTTCGTATTTTTTTGAAATATTATTTTTTGTCGGATTTCATTTAAAAAAAAATCACATTCTTCATGTGTAGAAGAATTTGGAATTGAATTTGTAATAAAAGGTAATTTTCTTTGATCTGTGTCATACATTTCTGAGTTTTCTCCATTCCAGAGGCTAAAAGCAGAAAAATTTTGATCTGGGGTTTCGAAATTTTGTGTTTCACTTTTATGACTGCGTTCGTCAAATTGATCTGTTTCATTATTTTGTGGATCTTCGAATAGATATTGATAATCTTCATTGATAAGATTCAATGGGTCTATCTGTTCGTATGAAGATTCAAAATTATTTTCATTCTCATATTGAGGTTCATTTATTTAATGAATTTCTTCAGAAATAAAAGTTGGTCTAGATTGGGGTTGGAAAAACTGTCTTTGCTGTGGGCACAAAGAAGTATTCACATTTCTAGTTACTGTAGACATTGGTATTGGTTTATTTTGAGGTGTTTGATTTTTGGGTTTCCAAACATTTGGATTATTCGGTTTTTCGAAAACCTGTTGATTGTTGAAAAACCTTTAGGGCATTTGTCTTGTTCGAATTTGTATTGGTTGACTAGGAAAATTACGATTCTGGTTTGAGAAATTTTGATTGTAAAAATTCCCATTTTGGTTAAAACTTGGTTGAGGGAAATTTCAATTGCTTTGTTGATTCATAAAACCATATTGTGGTATATAATTTTGTGGTTTTTGAGCAGGCAATGGTATTTTATAACTTGGTTGGGGAATTGACTGGAATTGATTTCTTTTTCCATCGTTTACTAAGCTTAAGAAATTTTCTTCTTCAATAACAAAATTCAAGGCTTCTTCCAAATCATTGGGGTTTTTAAATCTAACTGCTGTCTGAATCATAGCAGGTAAATATTTCAAAAATTTTATCAAACGTGATTTTTCTATGTTTCCAATTTGAGCCATGTTTCCATCTATTGTGAGTGTATTATCATTATTGATAGATGAAAAAACTTCTAAAATACTGACATCTAATACCAAAATTATATGAATTTTCTTTTATATTTGGTTTTAAACAATGGAGTTCTTGTAGAAGACAAGTAAAAGATCTTTGGTTTGAAAATGAAATTCTTAATAAGTCCTTCATCTGTGCTCATGTAGTGAGTTCATTTCTACTTGAAATCAAAGTCAAGGCTTTTCCTTTCAATTTACTTATTATTCCTCTAAGAATTTTTTTTTTATAAATGCAGGTTGTGCATTATATTGTCGAAAAGTCTCATCACAAGCAGCACAAAAATTATTTAATTCACAGGGATCACCAGAAAAATTTGGTATGATATCCAAAAAGAGTCTTAGTTGTTGGTAATTTATTTCAACTGCCAAAATTTTTTAAAAAAAAAAAATTTTACTTTTTCACAATTAAGTTATAATTTTTTCTCCTAAATAGCTCTCTGTTGACGTAATTCACGTTTTAAATCAAATGCGTTAAACATAAAAATTTGAATTATTATTTACAAGAGAAAATATTTCTTAGTGTAGGGAAGGGAAATGGTTGTAGGAATGAGAGTGACTTACGGCTGAGTTTTCTTGTTTCTTCCTAATTCTAAACCAATCTTGGGGATGCTGTCCTTCGGATGGTTGTCAGTGGTCCTCTGATTCGTTCCTGTTGCTGGATATTCAGATTCTCACCCTGTTGCTGGTAGTGGTTTTTGAATTTGGGTTTTCCAAAATCCGTCTGCGACTGCGCCAGTTACGATAGTGCCTTCAGAACCCTTGGTTCGGAAAGCACTACTCGTTGTTTGAAATCAATTTTGTGTTGAATAACTCTTTTTCAACGTTCATCTTTTTCGCACAATTGAAGATTTACTTTACTCGATGCTTTTAATGAAAATTGAAAATGCAGGTTACAAGTGACAAAAATGGAATGAACAAAATACATATCTCAGATAATTTATAACATAAACAAAGAATAAAACGATTATAGTTCTTTCGTCAATATTCGGTTTACAAGATAAGCTTCGGTGTGAGCTTATTCTGCAAAAAGATAAATCTCGGTAGGAGATTGATCGGCAATATCTCTAGTCGCCAGGAAGTCTAGGCGGCAGGGCCGGACTCAGGAACTGGGTGGCTGGGCCGGACTCAGGAACGTAACTCTTCGTCGGAAATTGCCGATCGTTCTCGAAGTCAATATCAGCGAGACATCTACCCTAACAGGCACACATGTGAGAGCACATGTCTTTGCAAATGGTCGTGCGGGGAGAAGTTTTCTGGAATGATATTGTTCATCGCTGGAGATTTCACGTTGCATTTTTATAATATTTTGTTTTAATCATTTCTTTAAAGTATTTTTAGTTTTTTGATTGTTGGTTTGGCTCCGACTCAAAATAAGTTACAAACATTAGTTTTGGAGCTTAGTTATCAAGACTAAAAATGTTCATTTTATTTTTTGCTTATCAGTTTCTTTTTTCTTCGGTTTTATTTTTGTTAAAAAGTTTTAATTTTAAAATTTTTTGTTGCTAAATCTTTTGATTGCTACCTACTTGATTTGGATTACTTTCAAAATACTTACCTATCCACCTTACTTTAATAATCTGTTATATACTATAACTAGCTGGTACCAGCGACTTCGTCCGCGTTAAACTTTGTTTTTTTTGTGACGACTATTATAAATTCTCTCACTCCTTTGGGGACGGAATTTCCAAAAAAATGAAGCACGTATTTCTTTATTTGTAACAAAGACCTCAAATACCAATTTTTATGACCTTTACTTCCAAACTGACAGAACTCTTACACAAACTTTCACCCCCCTAGGGGTTGCATTTATGGAAACACCGAAATCTGTATTTCTTTATCCCTTACACGGACCTTAAATACTAATTTTCATAACCCTTATTTAAAAACTAACGGAATACTCTTCACAAAGTTTCACTCCCATTTCACTCCTTTGGTGGTAGAATTTATAAAAACACTAAAATACATATTTTTATTATTTGTATCAAAGACTTTGGATATCAATTTTCATGATCCCATCTCGAAAACTAGCTATACAGACTTTTAACCCCCATTTTATCCCTGTAGAGTTGAATTTTCAGAAACCCTGAAACACATTTATCTTCATTTGTAAAAAAGAGCCCAAATACTAATTTCCATTACTCTTATTTGAAAACCAACTGTACTTTCACTACTCACCCACCTTTCCACCCCTTTAGGGATAAAATATCAAAAATATATGCTGTCAAAATGTTAGCCCTGAGGACCAGCGGCTTGGTCTGGGCATTGATCGTATATCAATCAACCAGTGAGTCAGTTAGTCAGGACATCTAATTACATATGTACATATTACCCCAAATACGAGGTAGCTGCTGTGAACCGTTGATGAGATCTCTCGACTGTCTTCCGTCTCCATCATCAAATTAACTCTGGCCCTCCATATTTTGTGATGTCATCAGAACTACATATGTGTGAGAAGTTTCAACAAAATCGGTTCACAGGTAAAAAATCAATAAATCATCGCCTATTCCACTACCCTTAGGGGTGTAGTTCAAACTTCGAAGCATACCCTATAGAATAAAGAAGGAATAATCTGAATCGGATAACCCAGTACAAAATTATGCATGGTAGAATCGGTTGAGAAGTAAAAATTCAGTGGGCGAACCAACAATCATTCCCCATTTTCCTACCCTTAGGAGTGTTTTTTCTCTCAAATCCAAATGGGACCAACTTCGAGCTAAACCCTATCCATTAAAAAAAAGACTCATCAGAATCGGACGACTCTGTGAAATGTTATGCGTGGTCATACATTGAAAAAAAATATATACGCGCAAACTAGAGAACCTCCTCCTTTTTTATTTCGTCGAATGAAAATAATATAGTTCTTTATTATCATCTGACACATAAATATATATTTTTTTTCGGGAAAAAGTTATTTTTAAGGACCACGCATACTAAGCCGAATTACTTCACATTCTTCAAACACTTGGTTGTCTAAAATAGTACGGTTCCTCATTATCATCTGAGCCATGAATATATAATTTTTTTTGAATTAATACTTTTATTTATATTAAGGAAAGTAATTTTGTGATTAAGGTGAATTTTTGGGGAAATATGGTCAAATAATTGATCAAAAAACAAGTTATGATATATACGTGCGCATGAAGAGACTATCCGAAGAAATTGATTTTGTATTTCGTGCAGAATAATTTATTTCCAATAATATGCAATCCATATTAATCCTGAAACAAGATGAATTTTAACATGTCTGTACTCTGAACTTATACAATGTTTTATGCAGTAGAGATACTTTTTACGGTTTTCTGTAAACTTGACGAGTAGCACTGATGATGACTTAACAGTCGAAAGCGCTCTGCTATTATTTTATAAATAAATTATTCTTTACGAACAACAAAATTTCTTTCTTCGAATATTTCGATACGTGCACACCGCAACATCCTTCACATGAAGGCACTACCCTGGTAGAAATTACTGAAACAAGTTTTTTTCCAGTGGGGAATCCTGAGATAGAGAAATGAGTATGCTATTTGTGAAGACATTCATTAAAAAATATTATATCCAAAACGGTTCAGTTGATTTGGGTCTGGATCCTGTAATGCGTATTCTCCCATACGGATATAATAGTGTGTAATTTTCAGTGCCTTCCCTCTTCTTTCGTATAATAATTCTCATCAGTTGTTTATTACCAGCACATACTTTACATTTCAAAACTAAATTATATGACTTATATTTAATGAACAGTTATTTTTTACGACGGATCACTGTTCCAAAGGAATATATTTTCAATGTGATGTTAGTTTCATAATAAACTTGATGATTGGGATAAATATACCTCCAATATTCATTAATTTTAATAGAGACCGGAAATAAAGTAAATTTACTCTTTGATGATGATATTTGAGATATGTTATAGTAATTTGTATTATGGAATTCGTTCAGAGATACTCACCTGGATTCGAAGTTTGAAAAATTCTTTCTCGGTACATACAGGGTGACCCAGGGGTGCGTGCAAGCACCATAACTTTTTCTATCCAAGCTATCGACTTGTTTTTTCTAACGATAGGTCCGACAATGATGCACTTCGAAAAATATTTCTATTTATATACAGGATGTCCCAAAATAAGATACACAACTGATTTCTGTTTTTTTGAAGGATAACCCCCTATTTTTGTTGAATTTTGGGATTTGCAACTAAATTGTCGATGTAACGCACCAAAGACTTATCTGCAATAATTTTTGACTTATGTCAATTTAGGTGCCAAAATAGCGTCGCGCATAGACCCACAGAAACATTCATAACTTCAGAACCATTCGAAATGACTTAACCAATTTCTTTCCTTGGGCTTCAGCGCATATTTGGAGGCTAGCGAACTTGGAGTAGATGTTCCATCGCCTACTACGATTTAAAAAAATGACAAATCACAAAGGGCAATAACTTTTTTGAATACCTAATATTTTATTGCATCATTATATGGCATTTTCAACCGACGAAACCAAAAAGGAGGAGGTTCTCTATTCGACCCGTATATTTTATGTTTTTCCATCATATTTTTTTATGTATGATCACGCATAACTTTTTACTGATGCGTCCGATTCCAATAACTCCTTCTTCAGTGGATAGGGTGTACTTCGACTTTGGTCCCATTTGAATTTAAAAGATGGAATCCACCCCTAAGGGGGGCGAAATGAAGGAGATTGATCACTCACTCTCTGAATTCTGGTCCGTTAACCGATTCTATCAGGCATAACTTTGTACTGGGTTCTTCGATTTGGATGATTCTTTTTTTAATAGATACGGTATACCTTATATTTGGATTTCGAAAGAAATTAGCCACCCTTACGGGTGAAAAAATGGGGGATAATTGATTTTTCACTAGTGAACATTAGCACACACATACGTAGTTGACAATGACAGATCGCTACTGACATTATTCTTGTTCCGTCAAAATCAGTATATTTTATGAGAGGATGGAATGATATACAAAGTAATGAAATAAACTAACCAGAACAACAAAAATAATGTATATTACAACAAATAGTAAAAGTATATAATCATATTATTTAACCGGTAATAGTTGAAGTAAGGTGGGTAAGTAAGTATTGGTAGATTTTAGCTACAAAAAATTGAAAAATTAAAACTTTTTAAGAAAAAATTAAACCGACGAAATACGGAACTGAAAAGTAAAGAATGAAACTTTTTAACAAAAAATTAAACCGACGGAAAAATCAACTGAAAAGCAAAAAATAAAATAAACCTTCCTAGTCTAAATGATAATTGAGCTCCTAAACTAATGTAAGTAACTGATTTTGAGTCGGCGCCAAACAAACTAGCAATTGAATTAGGTGAAGCGTACAATGATGGCAGCGAGATGCACGGCTGCGTTTTGATGACTTCTTTCATAGATAATGATCTTCGATAATTGTTTGTTTGGCGCCGACTCAAAATCAGTTACGTACATTAGTTTAGGAGCTCAATTATCATTTAGAATAAAAAGATTTATTTAATTTTTTGCTTTTCAGTTGATTTTTTAGTCGGTTTAATTTTTTGTAAAAAAGTTTTTTTTAAAGCTGTTTCTCGATATATGGTTTGTGAGATCTACTTTGTTAAGTTTGCGAGACTTGTTGAGAGATGTTTTTTTTTTGAAAAAAAAATTGAATAGACCATTGTCATGAAATTTGACACATCCGTGTCCTTTCAATAATTGTACACGTCTAATTGTTTATAATGAATTCCACTAGCGCAAAACTAGTGAATATAGTCTGCTGTATTGGCAAAGCTGATATAAATCCTTAATAGCAAGCAGAATAAACCATAAAAAATATCCAGAAGGAAGAACATCACGGGTGTCTTCAACCCAAAAATTAAGAAATCGGTTTTAACTCACTGATAGTGTCCTATACCTACCAGAAAGGAAATCGGTGGTGGTCGGATCCCAACTCAATTGATCATTGGGAAGTAGCAGCGAAACCGCATATGTCACAAAGAATAATATTGAAATATAAGTTCCACCCTTATCATCCGAACCTACGTCAAGACTTGTATGGTAATGATTTGGCAAAAACAGTTGCGTTTTGTATTCGAATGAATGTCATGAATGACAAGAATTATAATACTTTAAACAAAATTATGTTTTCTGATGAAACAACGTTTAAGAAGGGGTCGATCAACAGACATGATATGCATCAGTATACAATCAGAAATCCTCACTAGTTGACGACTGTTGACCACCAAAAGCGATGGTAGCTAAATGTTAGGGGAGGAATTATTGGAAATCACATTATTAGACCGTACTTTTTCCACAATGTGCTGAATGGTGAGAGGTATTTACATTTTCTTCACGAATATTTTCCCAGATTGTTGGAAGTGGATATGTTCACTAGAAGGATGGTGCTGCAGTACATAACCATAGGATAGTGCGAGAATTTTCAGATCAATCCAATCCTAATCGTGGAATAGGGAGGTTGATCACCCTTTCCTGTTCTTGCAAAGATTACTGAAACTGTTTTCTTTGTGATGTACTCCTGTTTCTAATACAATTTCATTTTGTTGAAATATTTCATTTTCAGAATTGTATGGATATGTCAAATTTCACGACAGCGGCCTAGTCGATTTGCATTTTTTTTAAATCATAAATATTTTTTATTTTGCAACAAAATCTCGAAAATTTTACAAATAAGATCCCACGAACCCTATTTCGGCAAAAAAACCCTTGAAAAATGTCATGCAATGAAAAAGTCGAGTTAGTGTCATTTGTAATTTGTCATTTTCAAACAAACCGTAATAGGCGATGGAATAGGCTGAAGTCTGAAGATATACTGGAGAGAAGTTGATTGAATTATTTTGTTAAGACTTTTTCTGTGGGTCTAATCAGGACGCTATTTTGTTAAAAAAACTATTGCAAATAAGTCTTAGAAACCTGGATGTGTTTTATTGACAATTTAGGGGCGAATCCAAAAATATAACAAAAAATTGGGGGGGTACTTGCAACAGAACTTAGTTGTGTATCTTATTTTGGGATATCGTGTATATTAATAAAAATATTTTTAGAATGAATCTCATTGTCGAAACCTATCGTTTGGAAAAAATCGATAGGTTGGATAGAAAAAAGTTATGAAGCTTGCACTCCTCATGCACACCTTATGTGAGATCAAAACAGGAATGGAGATATATACATATATATATATATATATATATATATATATATATATATATATATATATATTGCTATGTTATGATAATTTTGTAAATATAATAATTGTTTTTATAAAATGAAGATTGCTAATAGTTTTATGCTATTCTTTGTGAGCCAAATTGATATTATATAGATAGATATTTTCGCCCTGTATTTGTATTGTATGCTGTAATAATAATTGCTAGCGAACTTCACTGTTCTCTCGTCACGCTGCTGCAAATTGTTATCACTTTTTTTACCACGGCTAAGCAACAGTTGGTACGCCTTTTACCTCAGATAGCCGGTTCAGGCAATAGAGCCACCAGCCATTGCTGTCTAATTTCAGTTTATTCAATGGTCATTGTTATGATAGTTGATCATTGTAAGAAAATAAACAACAAAGTATCAAAAAGCAATTATTTTCTTTATTCAGGAAGACTTAATTTTACCTGGCCTACGAGAAATAATTATACTAATGTGAATCTACAAATATTCACGGATAATCATTAAAATCAAATCATGGATAGATAGATACCAATTTTCCCTCTTCTTTTTCATTTGAATGTTTGAATTCGCGCACCAAATTGTCACATTTCACTGTTTGGGTTCATCTTATATAATTTATATATACAACTATTTTCCCATTCTTATTACTATGTACATATTTCAATAATAATTGCTTATGACATCACCCCGTTGTTATTCTCTCACAATTTCCAATTTTCCATATGACCATCTATTCCCTGATTGGCTAAGCTCATCAAGAAGTTTGCTGTTCTACCATTGGCTACTTTTAGTTAACTACAATTTCATATACTGTATGTTTCAAATTTATAAATGTGTTGATCACTTTTTATTCTTGAAAATTCTGTAAAACTAGACTTTTTGTTGTCTTTTATAATCATTATGACAGTGTATGAAATTGATTGTGTTATATTATTTTGACATTTTTATCTATCCATATTATACATAGGCTTACAAATAAATAGAACTTCCAAAATAATGTCAAAACAATCTCTTGAAACTAATAACTATTTAGTAATTATTCTTTTTTGTGGGTTTTTTCCTTTTAAAACTTATAACTGGCATAACATAACATAACAACATTCCTAAATTTATATTAAATAATTTTCTACTAGTTAGAAAATTTTAAATATCAATTTCTTTATTTATATTTATTAACTTTACTTTGGCTTATACTATTTTTCTACTTTCAGAAAATTACTTTGCTGGATTTTCCACCAGTTCAAAAAAAACAAGTTTTTCAACGATAACTATTATTTACAACTACTAGTACTACGTTCTTTTGTTCCAGAAAAACTTGACTTCAGACATCTGTACAGATCAAGAGAGAAAACTTTTCAAGATATTATCATATATGACATTTTATATTTTATGATTATCTTTATACTGATATAATTTTCAATTATCAATTTCACAATTACTGGTACTGCTTTCAATTATACTGTTTTATTATTTTTCCTATTATTCCTTCAGTTGTTCTTTATATTCATATTGAATTGGATATTTTATTAATTTGAATTTCATTTACTTTTATTTTGTGTACATACTCTTTCGCTTTTTCATTATTCACACATAATTAACATATTATATTCATGTATAATTCATTAATATACCTTCATTGTATTTATCATTATACCTTTATCATCATCATCATATTTCTTATAATATACTTCTTTAGTATTATTATTATTATCATACCCACTTTCATTTCTCACATACATTCATTTTATACACAAAATATTTTATCTTCATTTCTTTTCATTTTTCTTCAAAATTCACTTTTTCCTTTTTTTTTTTTTAATTAATTTTTTTTTAATTTCTAACTAACCTGTACCAATAATTTTATCAACTTTCCTGTTTTTTTTTTTTATCAATATCTTTCTTTTCTTTCTATACTTTTTATTCAGGCGTTGTTTTGTTTCCTCTAATATTTTCTCTCATTGATGTATTTTTTTCTTTACGTTTGTTTTTCATTTCATTTTCTTCTATTCAAATGTTTCTGAAATCCAAAAATTTTTTTAACTTTTTTCCTTTTTTATTCCCTAACTTGCCTATCAAATTTGTTACCCTATAATTCATTATGACCTAATTTTTCTATTTATTATTTGTCTCTCCTTCTATGGAATTTTGCTTGTTTTGTAATTGCAAGCCTATATTTTATTTCACAAATTTTCAATAGAAATTTCATGTTAATTTTTTCAACTATTTTCTTTTTCATAAATCCAAACTTTTTTCGTTTTTGATCGTCATATTCATTCAACTTCTTTTTTTTTTATTTAACATTTTACCATACATTATTATTATTATTTCAAACTTTGTTTTATTTTCTTTCATTTCAAAAGTTCTATTCACCCTGTAGATGTCATTGATTAGCATTACTATTATTTTTTTATTTATGTTTCCTTTTTTCAACTCAAAATTTTTGTTAGCCACTTTCATGTTATTCATTTTTATTACTTTATGATTTTCATTCCTTTTTTGCAATTCAAAATTCATCTTCCCATTTTCTGTCATATATTTTCATTATTTTTACTTTATCATTCATTTTCCCCTTTTGCATCTGAAAATTTTTATTGTTCACATTCATATTATCTATAAGTTCATTATTTTTGTCAGCATGATTTATTTTTATATTTTGTATTTGTTTATCCTCTTTTTCCAATAAATTATTCCTATGATCTGTTTTTTGTATAACTACTCCCCCAAATTCCTTATTTTGTATTCCATGACAATCATTGATGATCCTACTCTCTAGATTATTGTCTGTTCTTCTTAATTCTAATAATTTTATCTTTTCTACATTTTTAGTTATTTCACTGCCTACATTTATTATTTTTAAATTAGTATCTTTATGTTGTTTTTCTACTTTTTTCTCTAGAGTACTTATTTCATTTTTAACTCTTTCTTGTTTACTATTGATATCTAGTTTCATGTCATTTATTTTCTCATCCTGCCTTTCTACATGATTATTTATAGTGGATACTTATTGTGTTATTGCCACATAAAATTCCTCATTTTGCTGCCCTATTTTTGTTTCTAATTGTTTGTGAGCTTCCAACAATTCCTTTTTACTTTTTTATATTTTTTTTCTATCCTTTATATTTTTTTCAATTTTTTATTTTTTTTCCATTCTTTTTTTTTCAATTTTTTTCTTTTTTTTTTTTCATTTTCATATTCCCATTTTTTCTTCCATTCTTTCCTCCATTCTTCCCATACTTTCTCTCATTCCATCATTCATTCTTTCTATTTTCTCTTCCATTCTTGCTGAATTTTCTTTTAAATCCTCTTTCATACTTTTTTTTATTTCATTTTTCATACTTGCCATATTTTCATTAATTTTTTCTGATTTTTCGTTCATTCTTTCTATTTGCTCTTTCATTTCATTTTTCATACTTCCCATATTTTCATTCATTTTTCTTTTTTTGTTTTCTTTTATTTCAATTTTCAATCTATTTACCATATCTGCCATATTTTCATTCATATCATTTCTCATACTTGCTGTATTTTCATTCATATCATTTCTCATACTCGCTGTATTTTCTTTCATATCATTTCTCATACTTATCATGTATTCCATCATTTTCTGAAACTTACTGTCCAGTTCTATTGTTTCACTTTTTATTTCACTCCCTCTCACATTACTACTTTCTCCTTGTTCATGATCGCCTCTTTCTCTACCTTCTGCACCTTCTTCCAAACCAACTTTCTTACCATCTCTCAAATCCATTTTTTTTTATTCACCAATATCTAAGCCTTACACGTTGGAATGCCAATTGCTAATGTTCGCACAGTGTTGCGATAAATATTAAGAAATAATATATTTCCCTTACTTGCCCTTACTCGTGCTAAATATTGAGAAATGATATATTGCCCTTACTTTGCCTTGAAATGATATATTGCCCTTACTTGCCAATACGTTGCGGCGCCATTTGCTATGTTATGATAATTTTGTAAATATAATAATCGTTTTTATAAAATGAAGATTGCTAATAGTTTTTATGCTATTCTTTGTGATCCAAATTGATATTATATAGATAGATATTTTCGCCCTGTATTTGTATTGTATGCTGTAATAATAATTGCTAGCGAACGTCACTGTTCTCTCGTCACGCTGCTGCCAATTGTTATCACTTTTCTCACCACGGCTAAGCAACAGTTGGTACGCCTCTTACCTCAGATAGCCGGTTCAGGCAATAGAGCCACTAGCCATTGCTGTCTAATTTCAGTTTATTCAATGGTCATTGTTATGATAGTTGATCATTGTGAGAAAATAAACAACAAAGTATCAAAAAGCAATTATTTCCTTTATTCAGGAAGACTTAATTTTACCTGGCCTACAAGAAATAACTTATACCAATGTGAATCTACAAATATTCACGGATAATCATTAAAATCAAATCATGGATAGATAGACAGAACCTCACTTTTTCCTTGAGAGTGAATTTTTTTTATGGTTCAAAATAAAGTGAAATAAAGTTTTTCAGATGTGAGATACGTTATTTGTGATATTGTTCATGGACCGGATGTGCACTATTAAAGTTTTTATACCTGCTGGAGATGTCAGTGTTCAAGATATGCCCTGAAACTGGATCCTTTCTCACTCCAAGCTCTATCAGGAACTCCAATACCATAAATCAGGAACCATACATATACAGAATTCAGCTTTGGACACTTGGATATGTTGTATAATTAAGGTAATATTGGTTTTTCTCTTCTAATGTTGGAATTATTTCATTGTTTCTTCCTCCGAAAATGTTGCGTGCTATTCCTTCTAAATTTATTTGTTTGTTGCTCCCTTGGATACCAATTTTCCCTCTTCTTTTTCATTTGAATGTTTGAATTCGCGCACCAAATTGTCACATTTCACTTTTTGGGTTCATCTTATATAATTTATATATACAACTATTTTCCCATTCTTATTACTATGTATATATTTCAATAATAATTGCTTATGACATCACCCCGTTGTTATTCTCTCACAATTTCCAATTTTCCATATGATCATCTATTCCCTGATTGGCTAATCTCATCAAGAAGTTTGCTGTTCTACCATTGGCTACTTTTAGTTAGCTACAATTTCATATACTGTATGTTTCAAATTTATGAATGTGTTGATCACTTTTTATTCATGAAAATTTTGTAAAACTAAACTTTTGATTGTCTTTTTACCACTTATGGGTTATAATCATTATGACAGTGTATGAAATTGATTGTGTTATAGTATTTTGACATTTTTATCTATCCATATTATACATAGGCTTACAAATAAATAGAACTTCCAAAATTATGTCAAAACAATCTCTTGAAACTAATAACTATTTAGTAATTATTCTTTTTTGTGGGTTTTTTCCTTTCAAAACTTATAACTGGCATAACATAACATAACATAACATAACATAACAATATATATAGTGTCACACATAAAGTTCGCAACATATGGAAGTTTTTTTTATTAGGAGGTATAATGAAAATTTGACTTCGCAGTTAGTGTGTGCTTGAAAAATGAGTAAAAAACAGCCTCTTTCCTTCTGTCATGTGCTACTCTAAACCTGTCAAATTTGAAAATTTTTTCGAAAATCCTCAAAAAATCAGTTTTTTTTAATAAATTTCGGAAAATGCCAAGAAAAAAAAGTGGCTCAGTTTCCAATTGTATACCTTTCCTCCAAATTTGGACTCTCTACTGTCACTTCGACTTTTTTCCATTTTTTTTAATTTTTCGAATCTTTCGCTCGATTTACACGAAACATGATTCAAATTTCATAATTTTGATGAATACGAGACTTCAATATCATATCTTGCCCAGAAAATACTCACATTGGCCTGTTACCATAAAGAAAAACAAATGCGCATCCAGAAATTCGTCTTTGTTGTTGCAAAGTTCATCTAGTTTTTTCATTTCTTCGTGAAACTTATAAGGATTTTCGAAGTAAGGACGTTAATATGTCAGTAATCGAATTAACGAATTTCTCTTCATTCTTATTTCACTCGTATTTCTTTTTTTATTAGATTTTTATCCAGTTTGATTATTTTTCTGACCAATAATTCAGTTACAAACAAACCCGAAATATCATACTTTTCTTTAAACTAAACAATGACCTACAGTTTCAGAACTATTCAAAAGACTTTCATTCTAGCGATTTGTACTGAACATGATATAGCATTTCGTGATTTTAAACGATACAAGACTAATGCAACCATTTCGGGAAGAAAATAGTACAATTGATCGAATCAAATTGAAATATTCCCTTAGTAGGCTTTTGAAACAAATTTTGAGTTTTGGTTGATGTCAAATAATTGCGTTTAATGAATCGAGTTGTTTTGTGTACAGATTTTCCTACATTTATAATTCACAAATAAGTTTTATGTACAATGTTATCCACATAAGACAAAGTGGAAATCGTTCTTTTATGTGGTGAGAATGTGCCATATCCAGATGTTGCTTATATTTTCAATCACCGGATTCCAGAAAAAAATATTTACTTCAGGGGTTGAATTTCCAAAAACACTGAAACACATATTCCTTTATGTATAACAAATACCAATTTGTATGAATCCAACTTGAAATAACCAACGCTATTCCTATACAAAGGTTCGACCTCCATTTTACCATTCAGGGTTAAATTTTCAAAAACCCTGTAATCCTTTTTTTTATTCAAAAAAAGGCTAAATACCAACTTAAAAACTAACGGTTCTTTCACTTTCACCCTTCTTCCCATCCCAACTCCTTTACCCATTCAGGGATGGAGTATCAAAAAAAACCTTTTTCAGCAGTTACCTATGTCATCATAGGTATACGCTGTCAAAATTTCATCTATTTGGGTCCAGCGGTTTGTTTGTAAATGGGGACATGAAACTATATACAGTGAGCACGTAAAGGTTGGAATAAAGTCGCTAAAGTATTTACAGGGCCAGAAGAGAAAAAAAAGCTCGTACCAAAATAAATCATTTCTCAATTTCGAAGGGAAATATAAAAAAAACTTTTTGAAAACAAGCTTTTATTCAATCCAACTAAAAAGACAAAATTAATAGCTTTGGATGTGTGATGTAGGTTATTCTGTTGGTTACAGATTCAAGAGCTTGTTGCGCAATGTTTTCAGTTCGAATACAAAAGCACCAGCTTTCAAATTTTCAACTCATGGAATAACCTACATCACACATTCAAAGCAAATATTTTTTACTTTTTAGCGCATTCGAATAAAAAAGATTTTCTATTAATTATATTATTTTGTGCTTTTTAGTACGTTCGCCTCAATCTATGCATCTTCGTTGAAGCATCGTTATTAGGAGGCCTGCTTCCTGTAAGTTCTGAGCTATCTAATGCTCCAATGGGGAGACCATCTGAAGATTAATTCGTACGACATCCTGGAGCTGCCATCTTCAAATTATGAATTTTGAGAAAAAATCAATAATTTTCGACTAATATCAGGATCTCCGAACTCATCAACCTCGGCATAACAATTTTTAATAGAAACGGTCAAAATTACAAAACTCCTCCGCTATTTTGGAGCGGCCATCTTAAATTAATGAATTTTGACTAAAAAATAATAATCCCGACCCTGAAAACTCCTACATACCAATTTTGAATAGAATCGGACAATAATCACAGAGATCGTCCACCATGTTGGAGATGCCATTTTGATTTTATAAATTTTGACAAAAATTTTGAAAATCAAAAACAAAATTTTAATTTGAATAAATGTCAAAATTTTGAGAAAAAAAGTGGAAATTTTGGGAATTCAATAAAAAAATATACTGGTAGGATGCCGCCAATACGTCGTCGTAAAATACCACAACCCACAAGAGCACAAATTTTCATGGTACACCTTATCAAATCTAAAGAATAAAACTATTTAGGTGTGTCATCATCATGTCAGTGTATTCGAATACATTTCATCCTGTTACTAGATCGGTCAGATTTTCTACAGCCAGCTCTTAACCTAATACTTTGGCAATACTTTGACAATGAAATAATAACTGCCAGATCAACGTGGCTAAGTAACCAAAAATAGAAGAAATGGTAGATATGGACATATGTAAAGAAAATGTATCTACCAACTCTTCAATCCCAAAATACGCTGACATGATGACACACCTCAATAGTTTTATTCTTTATTTTTCTCATGAAAATTTGTGCTCTTGTGGGTTGTGGTATTTTACGACGGCGTATTGGCGCTATCCTACCAGTATATTTTTTTATTGAATTCTCAAAATTTTTACTTCTTTTTCTTAAAATTTTTACTTTTTTTCTCAAAATTTTGAGAATAAAAGTCAAAATATTGAGAAAAAATTTCAAAATTTTGAACTAAAAGGGTTTCTACACTGCGGGAATCAACTATATTTAGGCGGTGTTGACAGCGTTCTCCACTTCAGTTTTTTGTGAATGTGGTGGCTGCCTGTTTGTGAAGTATTAAGGTGATTTTTGAAGTTCAATAATTGGAATGGCTTCTGCAAGCAAAATGGGGCCAACAGAAGATGAACTATATGATTTGTGGATGATCAGTGATGCAGAGGAGAATTTTAATATTAATATTGAAGGCAAATATTCTTGTTTTATGATTTTTTTCCATGATATGTATAAATAATATAATGTTTTCTGTGTTATTTTGATTTTTTTTATAACAATTTAAGAAAGAAAATTCTGAAAAATGTTAAAATTTTGTTGATCTCCAATGATTTTTTATTTATATGCAAAGAAGTTTCAATTGTATTGTAATTACTTTTCACAATATGTATGAATAATAAAAAAGTTTTGTGTTGATTTGAATTTATTTTATAACAATTTGAGGAGGGAACGATAAGTAAATTAACTGTATATATTACTTCATACAATTGAATTGCCAATTCCAAAATATTCGCGCACATACAGCTACTTCCACTCCACATTCCTTCCATTTTATAACAATTGGCAACACTGTACGCGTCGTTCTGCAGTTAGCTGCGGGAAGCAAATATAATTGCGCACACGCAACTGCGGGAATCAAATATAGTTCACAGCGCTTGCCGCAGCCGCAGTGACGGTACTCCTAATAGAAACGGCGGCCGCAGCGAAAGGGTTAAGAGCTGGCTGTAGAAAATCTGACCGATCTAGTAACAGGATGAAATGTTAGTACTCACAGCAAAAGTTTTGTATATCGCTTTTCACAAAATTTTTCGTATAGCAAGCATCATTAATATGCACTTTATTTGCTTGCAGCACTTTCAAATCAGATTGGCCGAGCGCCATAAGGTGTCAGATTCAAGCTCTGATTCTGGAAAGGGAGATTGTATTCAAACCCCACACCTAACACATGTTTTTCACAAGCTTTCATTTAACTTCTCATTTGTATGTATGTATCTATGTATGTTTAGTAAAAATCTTGCAAGTAAATTTTGACCCTCTTGCAGTCGTCCGATTACCTTGAAATTTGGCAGGTGTTCTCAATTTCGGTAACAATGCATTATGGAATTTTTGTTAGAGAAGAAAACGAAATGGCGGCTCCATTGTGGCGACCGAGATTTGAGCTTATGGTTAGATTAGATTCAAAATTGGAATGTGGGGATTTTCGGAGGTCCAAGATCACGATTTTTTTGTCAACATTTATAAAATCAAAATGGCATCTCCAAGATGGTGGACGATCTCTGTGATTATGGTCCGATTCTATTCAAAATTGGTATGTAGGGGTTTTCAGGGTCGGGATTATTATTTTTTACTCAAAATTCATCAATTTAAGATGGCCGCTCCAAAATGGCGGACGAGTTTTGTAATTATTGACCGTTTCTATTCAAAATTGTTATGCCGAGGTTGATTAAATCGGAGATCATGAATTTAGTAAAAAATTATTGATTTTTTGTCATAATTCATAATGTGAGGATGGCAGCTCCAGGATGGCGTACGAATTAATCTTCAGATGGTCTCCCCATTGAAGCATTAGATAGCTCAAAACTTACAGGAAGCAGGCCTCCTAATAACGATGCTTCAACGAAAATGCATAGATTGAGGCGTACTTACTAAAAAGCACAAAATAATATAATTAATAGAAAACCTTTTTTATTCGAATGCGCTAAAAAGTAAAAAATATTCGCTTTGGATGTGTGATGTAGGTTATTCCATGAGTTGAAAATTTGAAAGCTTGTCGCTTTTGTATTCGAACTGAAAACTTTGCGCAACAAGCTCTTGAATCTGTAACCAACAGAATAATCAACATCACACATCCAATGCTATTGATTTTTTCTTTTTAGTTGGATTGAATAAAAGCTTGTTTTAAAAAAGTTTTTTTTTATTTTCCCTTCGAAAATGAGAAATGATTTGTTTTGGTACGAGCGATTTTTTCTCTTCTGGCCCTGTAAAGACTTTAGCGACTTTATTCCAACCTTTACGTGCTCACTGTATATAATTTCATATCCTTATTGACAAAAAAACCGCTGGACCCAAAGAGATGATTTGACAGCGTATACCTATGATGACATAGGTAACCACTGAAAAAGGTTTTTTTTTATACTCCATCCCTGATTGGGTAAAGAAGTTGGGATGGAAAGAGGGTTGAAAGTGAAAGTACCGTTAGTTTTGAAGTTGGTATTTGGCTTTTTTTATAAAAAAAAGGATTACAGGTTTTTTTTAAATTTAACCCCGAATGGGTTAAAATGGACGTTGAACGTTTGTATAGGAATAGCGTTAGTTTTTTCAAGTTGGATTCATACAAATTGGTATTTGTTATACATGAAGGAATATATGTTTCAGTGTTTTTGGAAATTCAACCCCTGTTAATTTTTTTAAAGGGGTTCAGTTGGTTTTCAGTTTGGGTCATGATGATTGATATTAGAGGTCTTTGTTACAAATAAAGCAACACATGTTTCAGTGTTTTTAGAAGTTCAAACTCTACAGGGGTGAATTTTTCATTGGGTTTCCGTTAGTTTTTGAGGTAGAATCTTGAACGGGATAGTGGTATAACGGGACATGGGATAACGGGGAGCGGGCAAAGCATGCATGAGCTAGATGGAACCACACAAAAAAAACATAGGAAAAATACAAATTCTACGCGGACGAAGTCGGGGGTACCAACTAGTATAAATATAAAATGGTACTTCGCATAGAAATCACCCAGCATATATAGCAAGTACCGGGTGATTCACTATAAATTACCCACCCCTCATCATCGTTATTATTGCCTATAGAAAAAAAAAGTCAAATGTGAAAGTTTTGTGGATATGATTGAATTTTGATAAAATGCTGTTAAAAATACAGTAGCGTGCAGATTTCAGAGGATAATTTTTTTTGTGGGATACCCTGTATTATTGAATTTGTGGAATGATCTTTTTTCCCTGATTTCAAAAATATACCATATGTTACCCCTATCTCATACCGTTTTTGAATTATTGAACGTCGAATAACTCAGACTAGTTGTTACTGTAAACACCTATCCTATGAAAGTTAACATTTTCAAAGTAACCTATGAAAATGACAACCATATTATGGTTGTTAAGTGACATTTCTTCAAAGGAATAATCAAAATGGTTTACAGTGAGGAAGAAAAAGTTCAAATATATACTTAGGTATTTACAAAACAACAAAAATAAACGTACAGCAAAAAATGCATATAGGGTGTTGTATTCAAATCGTCCAACACCTTTAGAAAATACATTCAAAAATATTCACCAAAGAGGTGAATCATACCCTCAGTTCCAGTAGAGAAAATCGTGTAGTTCAAGAAAACTAGAAAGAACAGCTAGATATATTGCTTCATTTTAAAGGTAAGCCTATCCATATTGATTCGCTAATAGACTTTTTAGAAATATTGTATTATTTGAAAAAAATTTAGTTTGAATAAAATAACTGATGAAAAACCTTTTTGAAAACAAGCTTTTGAACAAGCCGTGTACTGGAACGCATGAAATGAGTCTTCGCTGACAATTATTTAATTAATTTTTGTTGAATTATTTGGTTTTGCGCGAAGTGTTCATTAAAGTAGGTACCAATCGATCTCATTGGAAAATGATTGGTAGGTAAGTAACAACTTGTCGAAGTATTAATTTCATTACAATTCGCGCGATAAGTTTTTGAAACCAGATAATTCAACAAAAAATAATTAAACCATTGTCAGCGATGACTTAAACTTAATTCATACGTTTTAGAACACGGACTAAATGAAAGCTTGTCTTTAAAAAGTTCTATTATTAGTTATTTTATTTTTTGCGCTTTAGAGACTCCGCCCCGATCTGTTCATTTCTAGTAGAGCATCGTAATTACAAGATATCTTCCCTGTGAGTTTCGAGCTTAGAAATCATGATCTCCGATCCCAAAAACTCTCACACTCCAATTTTGAATAGGATCTGATCATAATCCAAAACTCGTCCGCCATCCCGAAGTCGCCATCTTGAGTTTATAGATTTTGACAGTCATAATCTTCGAACCTGGAAACTTCCACATACCAATTTTGAATGAAATATGACCATAATCAGAAAACACGTCCTCCATCTTGGGGCCGCCGTCTTAAATTTATAAAGTTTGACAACAAATTCAAAATCTCCGACCGCAATAACCACAGCATACCAATTTTGAATCGAATCAACCCACAATCACAAAACTCGTTCTCCATCTTCGGGACGGCATCTTGAATTTATGAATTTCGACAAAAAATTCATGATCTCTGACCCCAAAACTCCACGCATACTAACTTTAAATCGAGTTGGACCATAAACACAAAACTCGTCTTCCATGTGGGGCCGCCTCCTTTGATTTATGAATTTTTACAAACATTTCATAATGTTCAACCCCGAAAACACCCACATATATTTTGAATCGAATCGGATCATAATCACAAAACTCGTCAGACATCTTGAAATTATGAAATTTGACAAATTACAAGTTTCAACAGAGTCTCATAAGAGGTAAAAGCTAGAATTTTGCCAACAGATGATTCAAAATTTGATTGAAAATCCCGATCATTTATCTAAAATATTATGGACTCATCCTTCTCCTCGGCACGAGTTTTCAATAGGAAAAATAGAAGGTCGTGGAAAAAAAAGGACAACAGAGAAAGATTGGTGAAACAAATAAAGAAAAGAGGAAGAAAAACTGTAAGCGTTTGGTACGGAGTTTATAGAAATAAAATTGGTTTTTGTTTCTACATTCAAGCCCATAAATTTCATCATCAAAGTCCGAACAATGAAAATCCTTTCCTCCGGAATACGGTTCTGACTTTATTTTTGTTCGTATTTGAAAGGATATTTGACCTAGGTTGCGAGAATAAAATTCAAAATAAATCTACTTTGAATGAATACTCAAACTTGAAATCAAATCGAGATCCAATCCAATGTGATGAAGAGGAAAAAGCAGAGGAATAACAGGGAACAATGATTGATACATTTACTTTATATATTTTTTTCATGTCAAACAGCCGAGAATCATTTTTCTT
The DNA here is from genome assembly GCA_018342105.1 of Gonioctena quinquepunctata. Lineage (NCBI taxonomy): Eukaryota > Metazoa > Arthropoda > Insecta > Coleoptera > Chrysomelidae > Gonioctena > Gonioctena quinquepunctata. Next base: position 71,062 of record JAFIRS010001960.1, on the reverse strand, counting down.
GTGTGTCCATTCTTAGGCAATAGGCAATTGTCTGTCTTTGAGTCCTATTCCCAAACGAACCTATTTCAAATGAAGACGGAAAGTTTAAAACTTCATGAAGTATGTAGTTAGCCATGAAATAAAAGAAAGTGAATGACACATCCCAAATCAACGAATTCAAATCTGAAGGGTGGATAATTTACAAGTTTAACCAAAAACTGTGGAGTTTTCTAATGACGAGAAAGTGGATTTGTTGTTCGTGTGTTTGAGAAATAGCACCAGATCTCTGGCTATGTATCAAGAAATGTATCTCGAATGTCGTCAGCCCAATGCCAGAATTTTTCAACGTATTGAAAGAAGTTTTGTGAAATCTATGAACAAAAGTTGCCTATCACTGTAAATGGTGGTGATAATAAAATCGACGTTTCAGGTGAGTTTTTTTAGTTACAAATAGTAAAATGATAATTCGAATCAGGATTCGTGGAAAACAAGAAAAATTGGAATGAGGAAGTATCTCTTAGAGAGAGCGAAAAATAGTGGTATATCGCATTAGTCAACAAAAAAATTTAAGAAACATAAATGCAAGCCCTACAGAGTAAGAAAAGTACATCATTTGCGTATACTGAGATACTTTCAGCAAGATGATGAAATTTGTAGTGAAAAGTCGGTTTACAAATAATGGATGGTTCAACAAAAATATGCATCATCATTGGCGCCAGGAGAATCCTAATTCCCATAGAACCACAAATTTTCAAAACAGGTTCGGCATTAATGTCTGGGTCGGTGTTTCGGATACCAAAAGCATTTGTCCCTACTGTTTCGATACCTGATTGACGGGGGAGTTGTATCGGAGATTCTAGGCAATTTTTTGGAAGAGTTGCCTCTGAATGTCCTGAGGAAAAATTAATATTTCCAACATGACGGAGCACCACAGCATCGCCCACGCTTTTGTAAAACATTTCTCGATAGGACCAGGCCAGGAAGATGGATAGGAAACAACGGTCCTTGTTGCGTCTTGACGCATTTGTTTTTTTTATTATTATAATTATAATTAATTTTGCCAAAGGATTTTATATGTATATTGTATCTTTCAAATGGGAATTTTTCATTTGCATTATTCAACTCTTTCGACCTCATTTTGCGTGTGAGGTACCATACAGACTGATATAGTCACTTTTGGGAGTGGGAAAATGAGATGGAAGAGGAGAAATGTGAAGATAGACATTGAGTTACTAGATCTTATGGAAAGAACATAGCATTTTAGTTTTTTTCGAATTGGTGTTTTCTCATTGATATAACGCTTAATACTTAAGATATTCCTTATCCTTAGAATTGGTGTAAATGTGATTAGCGGTACCGCCAGGAAGACTAGACGAAGTATCTATTGGCTGAAGATCAGATTCCCTGACGGAGGCACATGGGTGAGTGACACTTTGATCAGTTCTGTGTGTTTGCGAATTTGCCAAATATTAATTTTTCAAACAGTCCACTGAACGAACAGTCCTATTAAATGGACACTGCGTTCACCCGACCTCACACTACTTGATTATTCGATATGGGGTTTCATCAAGGACAGAGTGTTCAGTTCAACTTTTGAGAATGTGGAAGAGTTGAAACCTTCAATAAGATATAGATTCAAGAGCTTGTCGCGCAGAGTTTTCATTTCGAATACAGATGCGACAAGCTTTTGAATCTATAACTCACGGAATAACCTACGTCACACATCCAAAGCAATAATTTTGTACTTTTTAGGGTATTTGAATAAAAGCTTGTTTTAAAAAAGGTTTTTATTAATAACTATTTTATTTTGTGCTTTTAAGGAAGTATCCCTAACACCCACATATCAATTAGAAAACTCGTTCGCCATCTTGGAGCCGCCATTTCGAATTCGTGAATTTTGACAAAAAATTCATAATCTCCCCCACCCTCACACCAATTTTAATTGAATCGGACCATAATTACAAAACTCGTTCGCCATCTTGGAGCCGCCATCCTGAATTTGTGAATTTTGACAAAAAAATCATAATCTCCGATCCCGGAAACCCCCACATACCAATTTTGAGTCGAATCGGACCATAAACACAAATCTCGTCCGCCATCTTGGAGCCGCCATTTTGTTTTTTTCTCTAACAAATGCATAATGCATTGTCACGGGAACTATGAACACTTGCCAAATTTCACGTTAATCAAACAACTAGAAGTGAGTCAAATTTAACTTGCAAGATTTGATGACAAACATCGGGACAGGTGAAACTAAATACAAGCTTGTGAAATGTGAACTTGAGATATCAATTGTTGTTCTTTCTTATTTTTATAGTTGTTTGTTTCAAATAGTTTCAAGTTTAATGTGTAATTCAAAGTGGATGATTGCCTTTTGCCTGCGAAGGCAAGACCTAAATCAGTAAAAAAGAAATTTTGGAATTTTTATTGTTCGGACCTTGATGGAATATATGGGCAAAAATTTAGGAACAAATACAGGTAAGATAAGAACTACTTGAATTCATACAAAAAAATACAGGTCCGTATTCGAAAAAAATTAGTTGAGAGTGACCCCCGAAGAACGAAACGTCGTATCGAAAATCAAAGCAAAGCATATCGAAGCAAATTTAAAACAGAGAAGAAAGTTTCTTGAACACATTTCCTTCCATTTCGAGTGGTACGACATAAAAAATACGGACTGTATATATATATATATATATATATATATATAAAAAATATATATATATATATATATATATATATATATAAATAATATATATATATATATATATATGTATATATATAAATATATATATATATATATATATATATATATATATGTATATATATAATATATATATATATATATATATATATATATATATAATATTCTTCATTTTCTCGGAATGAGCGCCTTAGTCAGTCTATGTATTTTTTTATCCATGCCACGTTTCGACATTGTTTATGTCATCTTCAGGTAAATTCTCAAAATAATGTAAAACATGTAAATTTGAAAACATAATACGTTACATAACATCAAATACGATTGAAATTCAAAGAGACATTCAAAACTTACAATATAATTCAACTGTTACGATATAATTCAACTGTTATTCTTTCATTATTTCGTTTCATGTTTCATGATTGGATGAACGTTGTTGAATGTCTGAGATTGCTGGTATCGGGTTTGTTTTATCTGTTATCTTTTTTTTTTTTACTAAAATACATTGGAGTGTTCGACATGTTCAGTTATAGTGCGAGGGCTCTATTGCTATAACTCATGCAAGACTTTTTCGTGTAGAAATGTAAACATTGTTAATTTTTCTTATATATTTCTTGTTGTGGAGTTATTGTAGATTTTATGAGGGTATTGAGGTTTTTTATGTCGTTTCCATTGTTACTACTGTTTGTACCTTCTTTATATGAATCATTTCGAGTAAATTTCTAATTTTTGGATTTTTTCTATTGTCAAAATTTCAACTTTGTTAAAATTGAATTTATATTGATTTTCCTTTGTGTGTTTACCTTTTTGAATTTTTGGCTTGAATTCGTTTCTTGTTGGATTGGCCTATATATGTACTTTGAAAGGTTTTTATTTTTTTATTATTTGGAATTTCAGGTTTTTTTTTTTTATGATGTCATTTGTATTTTGTAATCGTTATTGTTATGTTGTATTTTTCTACTGTTCTGCTGATTTTATTGGATAATTTTTGTACGTATGGTAAGGGTATATATTTTGTTGTTTTTTTGTTTTATTGTTATCATTATAAATAGCATGTATCCTTTTTTTGATCGTTTTTTCCACGAAGTCATCTGGGAAATTAGTTTCTTTTTGGGTATTTTTTATTTTTTCTAAATTACTTTTTCTGGATTTTGGGCGAGCCAGTTTTATGGCTCGGTCATGAAGTTCTGAATAATTTTTTTTTGAAGCTAAGTGGTGCATTTGATAAGTAGTTTGTGTAGTGATGTGATGAGTTGGGTTTAGTGAACCAGTTTTTGAAAATGTTTCCAAAATTGTTTAATATTCTAGTTGTATCAAGAAAGTTTATTTGTTGGTTGGTTTCTTTTTCTACTGTAAATTTTCATCTGGGGGTGATAGTTGTTGAATTTCTCTAGAATTTCATCAATTTTGTCATTAGGTATACAAGTTAGGCATTCATCTACATATCTTTTGAAGGAGACTAGTTTAAATGTTAGAGAACTGATGACTTTTTCTTCTACATACTCCATTACAAGATTTGCTATGTTGGATGTGAACCAATTATTAACCAAATTATTCACTTTTGTTTGTAGTTTTTCTGTAGGGTTGAATCTTTCTTTTGTAAGTGGTTTCATCATTTAGCATACTTTCAAGTTTTTGTTGGTATTCACATTTTTTAATTTTAATTGTTGTTTGTTTGGAAATTCTTTTATTTTTTATTTGTTTTTCAAATTGATATTTAAAGTTTGTAATTATATTATTTATTTTGCGTCTTATTTCGCTTTGATTTTCATTTATTTGAGAGGAGATTCTTGCTTCCAAATTTGCAATTATTGATTCCGTAGGAATTTCATTGGTGCCATGATTGAAATTTCGATCAAGACTCAGGTGTATGATATTTTATCGGGTATATTTTTTTCTGTTAAATTTTCCATCCAATTTTTATTTAAATTCATATTTTGATTTGATCCACTTATTTTTTGGAGGTCATCACAGCATTGTCTAATCACACAAAGGAAAATCAACATAAATTCGATTTTGACAAGGTTAAAATTTTGACAAAAGAAAAAAATCCAAAAGTTAGAAATTTCCTCAAAATGATTCATATAAAAAAGATACAAACAGAGAGAAACGACATAAAAAACCTCAATCGAATGTACAATAACTTATTTCAAACACTCACTGCACAACAAGAAATATATTTAAAAAAAACGATCTTTACATTTCTACACGGAAAGGTTTTACATGAATTATAGCACTTGAGCCCTCGTACTATAACTGGAAATGTCGTACACTTCTATGTATTTTATTGAAAAAAAAAACGATAACAGATACTATACTTAGACATTCAACAACGCTTAGACATTCAACAACGTTCATTAAATTATGAAACGAACTAATGAAAGAATAACAGTTGAATTATATTGTAAGTTTTGAATGTCTCTTTGAAATTCAATCATATTTGATGTTATGTAACGTATTATGTTTTTTATCGTATCATTGAAGATTGATACAATTTTATATGAAATCTCCATTAATAATTATTAACATCATAAACGTACCAAAACCTATATTAAACCTTAGTTACTCATAATACATTAGTTACCATAATTTAATACGTTAGTTATGAAATCATAATACGTTAGATATAAGATGCCTAAAAACCCTGGTGTATTCACTGATTCGATTTTGTTCAGAATTTTTGGGGGACAACAAATGAAAAACGTTAAATTCTGCTTGGAACATCATTAGTAGATGGCGCGGTTAAGAAATGTTTTTTGTCACGCAAAATGTCAAACTTCAAACCTATGAAATTTTATTTTTCTGCCAACATTACTTCATGCAAAAAATTTGTGAATTGATCGTTTACAAAGATTATAGTTCTACGAACAAGATCCCACTCAGAACAGTTGGCGCGAAAATGGGATGAAATCCTCGAAACTTACTACCATTGTCTACTACAGTGTTTACATATGTCTGTCAAAAATCAGATTTTACTTGAAGTCTACCTGGCGATTTTTCAAAATTATTTCTTCTCAAATGGCCTTTTTGGGATCATGGAAACATGCACGAAGGAATGAGGAAAGGTAGGAGAGTGGACTGATGCCTCTATATGATGAATTAACTTGAAAATTGAGGGGATTGGAAAATGTCCCCGATGACATTGTTCCATCCGGAAGCAAGTTCAACCTTATAGTGTTGGCTGCAGCTAATATATCGTCAAGAATATCAAAATCCTGCATGATTTCAATGAAGGCTTCTTGAAATGCCAAAATGAAATGACATAAAACCTTGTTGCTTTTATTTTCGCATCGCCGTTGTCAATGATACGATAAAGCTTTGAATGTAACTCGATTATTAGCGATTTAACACCGTCTCAAACAGTGCGGGTGACTCGGCTGTCGCCTCGTCACCTAGCGACGTCCTCGACTATTATAAATTGCATAATAATCTCGTTATATTAATAGCTATAACTTTACATGTTTTACAATATTTTAAAAATTTACCTGAAGATGACATAATCAATGTCGAAACGTCGCATGGGATAAAAAATACATAGACTCACCAAGGACCTCATTCCAAGAAATTAGGAAATATATATATATATATATATATATATATATATATATATATGTATATATATGGATATTAATATATATATATATATATATATAAAATTCCTCGCACACATAACTGATTATAACAATATAGAAATATTATTCGATTTGTTGAAAAATTCAATTTCGAATTTGTAGGACTTGGAAGTGAAGTCGATGAATCTTCTCTATAAACACAGGGTCGCACCATTTGTTAATCTTAGTCGACAAAAAAGGCTAGTAATTGGTAATTATTTTAACTTTATTTACAAACAGGCAAACAATGTAAATCATTTAGTGGTAGTATGCTGGGGAAGAGTATCCGTGAGCTAATGGGGAAGAGTATCCGTGAGCTAATGGAGCAGAGTACCCATGAGCCAATGGGGCAGCATAGCTCACTGGAGCTACAGATTTGACAGCAACAGTTGCTGGTTCCTTGTGTACAACAGCATTGAAGCCGTTGTAGGCATCAGCAGTATACTCTACGATACGTTTGGTACCATCGGATTCGATGAGGGAGTAGCTACCGTGGACAACATCTCCATTACGGGATTCGTGTTGGCTTTTGCTGTCTCCGGTGTGTGGGTCATTCACGGAGTATCCAAAATCGTATTGGGCTGGGGCTTCGGCAACGATCGTCTTGGTAATGGGGGCAGAATAAGCTACTGGAGCAGCTACTTTGTAAGCGGGGGCGGCATAGGACAAAGCTGGAGCAGCGTAGGACAGAGCTGGGGTGGCGTGGGAGACAACTGGAGAAGCAGAATAAGCGTAAGCTGGTGCAGCTACTTTGGCGTATGCTGGTCCAGCGGCATAGGTTGCTACTGGGGCAGACACGCTGGAGTATGACACAGCTGGGGCAGCAGAGTATGCTACTTTAGCTACTGTTGGGGCTGCGTAGGTCAAAGGAGCGGAGTAGGCTGGGAGGAGACCAGCGCGGGCTACGGCGACGAAGGCAGCGAATACCACAAACTACAACAAGATATAAAAATTATTTTTGGATGAAATTATATGGGGAGAGTCAATATATTGTGTTGAATTTATTCAAGCTGAGTTTTTATTTCAATATCATAGAATAAATCACGTCAGAATTTGGATTATTCCGCAAAAATCAAGGGGCATCTATATATTCATTATGATGAAAACACTCATAGGCACTTCTTTGATATCACCATTTCAAGAATATTTCACTTCGAATTTAGGTGCAGCACTCATAACTTACTTTGAATGCCATGTTTGTCTGCTTAGTGGAGGAACTTTGATATTTTTTCGGTGGTAGCTAGTTTATATATGAAATCATAGTGCTTCGGGCTAAGTTCTCTTATTCGAAGCGAACTCACTTTCACTCTATTCGATCAATGAAATACGTAACATATTGTTACAGTTTATTGACATTGACCCAGTGGTTGAGGAGAACGAATGGAATCAATCGAGTTTGGTTGAACACTGCAAGTTCGAGTGAAAACCGTGAAAATACAGTGACTTCATAACAAGAAGTAATCAAATAATACCAATTCATAACAAGACTTGATATTCGGGATGCAATCAAAAGATATAGTTGTTGTTATATCATTTAAAAAACTGAATACGCTGAACTGCATTCTTCACAATACTTTGGATTATCATATATTTCTTAATATTTGACAATTGAACTCAATTTCATTAAACGAAACATGACCCTCTTTTTCTTGTGCAATAATTTCTGTTATTGCTGAGAAATATTACAGGATTATTAAAAAATTAGCAACATTGCCCAGATCGTGGTCGCTTGGTCGTCATATTTAAAAATGGCCGCCGAATATCCAGTGGTCCAATTTTGATTTTTAAAGCTCATTTGACTCCTTTTCACAAATCTTTTATCCAAAAATATTTCAGTTAATCCAATAGTTATTGAGATACATTGGAGTTTTAAATTTTTCCAGTTCACGAAAGAATTTCGACAATACCCATTTCATTTTTCCTGTAGTTACAATATATTGTAACTTTTTTTTTTTGGTTAGAGGTAGTGGGATAAACTTCAAGTGGAACAAGTTGAGTGACACAGTGAAGCTAGTCAATCCTCAGATGAGACGTAGAGACAATGAAGAAGACATAAACTTGTGCATTTTATGAAAAAAAAAGAAACCGTTCTTTGCTATTATGCTAATGCAAAAACAGCATAAGAAACATTAAAAATGATTCTGAACTCGTAAGAAAAGATTTGTTGAAAAGTAATGGAGATGAAAAAAGATTAAAATATCACACAGCCTGCTACGGACCTTACATACTCAAGAGAAAACGAGCTGAAGAACAAATAAAAAGGTACTGAAAAATCAAGCTCGGAGAGTAATACCAACAACAGAGAGAGGAAAGTATATCTGAACCTAGTGGAACATAATTTTTTTTTTATAGAATATAACCAATTAAAAGTAAAAGGAGACTCGAAACTGTACCGTATTTGTGAGTAGTTCAGAGCAGAGCAACTACTGAAATCCTCGCGGTTTTATCTTGATGCAGTTTTTCATCGAGCAGCTACATTGGTAGATGTAAATAGTGTTTCTGCTGCAGACGTCCACTGTCACAGGGACAGGAACAAAATAAATTTCGAATTATCAGAAAGATATTGAAAAAGATGCAGGCGAAAAAACTGCTCGTTCTGAGGGTCTAAGAGAATATTTCACAACTTCTGTGGCTACACTTGAATTTTAAACCAATGCATACTTACGCAATGAATTTTACGAGAAATATTCGTCCAGTGACATACATATTTCAAAGAGAGGGATGGAAAGTTCACTTATAGAGCACTTTGGTGATAGTATTTATTTTACTTATTGAAAGAGAATGACTGTAACTTCGAAAATGCTTATTTCATGAAAAATGTATACTAATATTTGACAAGTATTTGACAAATGTGTCATTGATGAACAATCGCTTGCTAGATTTTTGCACAATTTCCTTATACTACCGTATGGACGGTGATTGAAAATGTATGCACGGTGAGTAAATATGTGTAGCATTTATGTTCTGTTTATTTGGAAAGCTAATACAAAAAAATGTTGCATGCAACACGTACGCAAATGGCTTTAGCAGACATATTCCATATTTCGATTCGTCAGCTTAAGCCTCACTTTGCGAACTTGTTACATGAACTACTATTATTATCAGAATCGTTTCAGTCCTGTTACATTTTGGCGTGGTTGGGAGTTATGGTACAGTTTTGAGTCTCCGTTTACTCTTAATTGGTTATATTCTATACATTTTTCAATCGACCACTAGGTTCAGATCTACTTTTATGTCTCTGTTGTTGGTATTTTTCTCCGAGCTTGATTTTTCAGTACCTTTGTTTTGTTTTGTTCTTCAGCTCAATTTCTCTTAAGTATGTAAGGTCCGTAGCAGGCTTGTGATATTTTAATCTTTTTTCATCTCCATTACTTCTCAACATATCTCTCACTTTTCAACATATCTTTCCTTACGAGTTCAGAAGCATTTTTTAATGTTCTTTGAAGCGTTTTTGCTTTAATGTAATAGCAAAGAACGTTTCCTTTTTTTTCATCAAATGCACAAGTTAATGTCTTCTTCATCGTCTCTATGTCTCATCTAAGGATTGACTTGCTTCACTGTGTCACTCAACTTGTTTCACTACCTCTGAACGAAAAAAAAAAGTTGCAATATATTGTAACTACAGAAAGAAGGAAATAAGTATTGTCTAAATTCCTCCGTGAACTAGAAATTTCGAAAACTTCAGTGTATCTCATTAACTATTAGATTGATTAAAAATATTTTGATTACAAGATTTGTAAAAAGAAGCTTCAAAAAATCAAAATTGGACGTTTGGATATTTGGCGGCCATTTTTAAATCTGACGACCATGATCTGGACAATGTTGCCAATTTTTTTATAATCCTATGTGTTTAACAAAGCCTCGCAACACAACATAGGTCACATATACCTTCACACGTGATATGGGGAAGCTCCCGCACTGATATTTCCCAGCAATAACAGAAATTATTACACAAGAAAAAGAGCGCCATGTTTTGTATAATAAAATTGAGTTCAATTGTCAAATTTTAAGAAATATATGATAATCCAAAGTAATGTGAAGAATGCAGTTTACTGTATTTTTTAAATGATATAACAACAACTATATCTTTGTTTCATTTGATTGCATCCTGAATATAAGGTCTTGTTATGAATTGGTATTATTCGATTACTTCTTGTTATGAAGTACTGTATTTTCATGGTTTTCACTCGAACTTGTGGTGTTCAACCACACTCGAGTGATTCCATTTATTTCGTTCTCCTCAATCACTGGGTCAATGTCAATAAACTGTAACAATATGTTACGTATTTCATTCATCGAATCGAGCGAAAGTGAGTTCGCTTCAAATGGGAGAACTCAGCCCGAAGCACTATGATATCATATATAAACTAGCTACCACCGAAAAAATATCAAAGATCTTCCAACAAGCAGACAAACATGGCATTCAAAGTAAGTTATGAGTGCTGCACCTGAATTCGAAGTGAAATTTTCTAGAAATGGTGTTATCAAAGAAGTGCCTATGAGTGTTTTCATCATAATGAAAATATAGATTTTTGCGGAATAATCCAAATTCTGACGTGATTTATTCTATGATATTGAAATGAAAACTCCAATTGAATGAATTCAATACAATAAATTGACTTTCTCTCCACATAATTTCATTCAAAAACTATTTTTATATTTGTTTTAGTTTCTGGTATTCGCTGCCTTCGTCGCCGTAGCCCGTGCTGGTCTCCTCCCAGGCTACTCCGCTCCTTTGACCTACGCAGCCCCAACAGTAGCTAAAGTAGCATACTCTGCTGCCCCAGCTGTGTCATACTCCAGCGTGTCTGCCCCAGTAGCAACCTATGCCGCTGGACCAGCATACGCCAAAGTAGCTGCACCAGCTTACGCTTATTCTGCTGCTCCAGTTGTCTCCCACGCCGCCCCAGCTCTGTCCTACGCTGCTCCAGCTTTGTCCTATGCCGCTCCCGCTTACAGAGTAGCTGCTCCAGTAGCTTATTCCGCTCCAATTACCAAGACCATCGTTGCCGAAGCTCCAGCCCAATACGATTTTGGATACTCCGTGAATGACCCACACACCGGAGACAGCAAAAGCCAACACGAATCCCGTAATGGAGATGTTGTCCACGGTAGCTACTCCCTCATCGAATCCGACGGCAGCAAACGTATTGTAGAGTATACTGCTGATGCCCACAACGGCTTCAATGCTGTTGTACACAAGGAACCAGCTACTGTTGCTGTCAAAGCTGTAGCTCCAGTAAGCTATGCTGCCCCATTAGCTCATGGATACTCTGCTCCATTAGCTCACGGATACTCTGCCCCATTAGCTCACGGATACTCTTCCCCAGCATACTACCACTAAATGATTTACATTGTTTGCCTGTTTGTAAATATAATTGAAATTATTACCAATTAGTAGCCTTTTTTCTCGACCAAGATTAACAAATGGGGCGACCAAGTGTTAATAGAAAAGATTCATCGACTTCACTTCCAAGTCCTACAAATTCGAAATTGAATTTTTCAATGAATCGAATAATATTTCTATATTGTTATCATCAGTAATTCAAAACTGAATTCCTGCGAGGAACTTTATATATATATATATATATATATATATATATATATTGACTGTATATATATATATATATATATATATATATATATATATATATATATATATATATATATATATATATATATACAGTCCGTCAGTCATGTTCGAGTAAGCAAGACGAATTATCCGAGTGTATTGTCTCCAATCCAGATGCAAGAACTTGTCGAAAAAGGTCCAATGCAAAAGACGACTTGAGTTTTCTGATATATAAGTCATTTGTTTCCGAACTTAACCACGCAAACCAGGTTGACTATTGTATGACGTCACGGTAGACTTCGGTTTAACTTGTGAAGGTTGACAGATTTGTTTTTTGTTGTTGAGGCACAGAATATAGGAGTCCTATATTATGTGGTTGAGGGTTAAAAATGTTCATTACGGCGTTGATTAATATTTTGCTATCTTTTCTTTACTTATGTGTACTTCGAGTTCTTGAAAATACAATGAAAATGAATGTGGCAAATTTATTAGTACTGGAATTTATAGAAGATATTCAGATTTCACCACATCCTTCTTTAGTGGCCATCAATTCATCGGGAATACATTTTATCAATATCTGGATTATGCAAATGCTGGAAGATGATGAACATAATCTGATATAATCTCTCATTCACATATACTTTGTATGAATCCATTATATATTTTTAATATACTTTTACACTGAGATAGGACCTTTATCCTTATTATTCCATATGAATAAACAAAAAACCTAACCTCCAACAAGATAACTACTCTGTCAAACTATCTCAGTGAAATGGTTTGTGTGGTTGGTTAACTCTAACGTCATAGTTTGGAATACACTTCGAGGAATATTGACAGGTTAACTTATTGCTAACCCGGTTTGTATGGTTAAGTTCGAGGAGAAATCACTATATTTTACTTGAATTTTGTTGAATGGTGAAAAGGTTCAGCGTCATTGGTTGCTATATTCTATTGAAAAAAGGCAGTTTTCTGCTTCTGCTGTGAAATATTCAATGCCCCAACAATCCATTGACTTTTAAAAACATTAAATCAAGTAACCAAGACGGTTTCAATGATTGGCATCATTTAAGCAAAGATTTAAAAATCCACGAAAACAGTTAATCTCATTTTCAGAATTTACGTGTCCGGTCAGATTTACCAGAAAGATTAAAAACTAATGGAACAGTTGATTCGAAAATGCAAAATTTATTAAAAAAAGGAACTAAACATTGGCTCAGTGTCATTGAAAAAATAATTTATACTATTCAATTTTTGCCTGAATAAAATTTGGCTTTTCGTTGTCCTAGTAAAAAATTATTTGAAAGAAATAATGTTTTTTTTTTTCAAATGTCTAGGAATGATAGCAAAATTCGATCCAGTCATGTCCGCACATATTAATAGATCTCAAAAAAATATTCCCCTTCACCTTGGAGATTAAATTCAAAACGAATCCATTAAATCACCAAGGAATAATATTTCAAACGAAGTCAAAGAAGCAAAGTATTTTTCTATATTACTTGATTGTTCTCCAGGAACAGATTTCTGTTTAAGATACGTTAATTTAAAAAACAATAAATTTAGTGTCGAAGAACGATTTTTAACATTTTGTCCTATAAGTGATACAACAGGTAAAGGTTTAACCAACTTTCTACTAAAAACTTTGAAGAATTATGGTTAAGACATTTATAATATGCGCGACCAAGGTTATGATAATGGTTCAAAAATGAAGGGTAAACATGAAGGAGCACAAAAATAATTTCAGACAATAATCAACGAGCAATGTTTGTACCTTGTTGTAACCACAGTTTGAACCTTGTCATAAACGATGCTGTGAAATCCAATATTTCTAGTATATTTTTTTTTTACTGTTCAAGGATTATATAATTTTTTTTCTGCCTCATCTAATCGATGGTCTGTTTTGGAAAGTAACATTTCAAGTCTGACATTAAAGCCTTTGTCAGATTCTAGATGATCTAGCAGAGTTGATGCAATAACCCAGTTGGGCGAAATTTACGATGCTCTTTATGAAATTTTATCCGGAAATGATTTTGACAATACTACAAAACATCTAGCTACTTCCCTAGGTGAAAAAAATTTGAATTATGAGTTTGTGTGTATGGTAGTCTTGTGGTACAAGATTCTTAGTAAAGTGGATGTTGTTACTAAGATTCTGCAATCAAAAACATTTTATATTTCCCAGGCTTGCGAAAGTTTAAATAACCTCTATGGATTTGTGGAACAATATCGAGCTGACAAAGGCTTCATTGACTTATTAGTAGATGCCAAAGAACTAGCCTCTTGCTTAGAAGTTGATGCAAAATTTAAGGCCACGAAAGATTAAAAAACAATTTTCTCATGAAGGTGACGACCAGCCCATTGAAAATCAAGAAATGAAATTTGAAGTAAATTGCTTTTTCGGAATGCTAGACATTACTCATTCATCCGTACATGAAAGATTTAAACTATGTTTTTGTGGAATGTTGAGGATTTCGGCAAATATTCTGACCTTGATCAATTGAATTTTTGTGAAAAACTGGGAGAAACCAACTGACAATGATCGAAACGAGAAAGATATAGACGGAACTTTTGCACAGATTACAATTTCTGCAAAATGGCGACAAAAACGCGACGTCTATAGTAGAAACACATTGCATTACATTGCAATAAATAACCTGACCCACTCATTTCCAAACATTACGATTGCATTAGACATATTATCAACCATTCCAATTTCTGTAGCTACAGCCAAGAGACCATCCTCTAAATTAAAGTTGATTAAACATTATTTACGATCTACAATGGTCCAAGAGCGTTTAGAAAATCTTGCTATTATTTCTATAGAGTCTGACTTTTTAAAGCAACTTGAAATGAGAAATCTTGTTGATGAATTTGCAAAAAGTAAAGCTAGAGAAGTCCAATTTTTGTAAGACCTTTCGATCACGTATTATCTGTTTCAAAACAATCGCTATTTTATTTCTTTATTTAATTTTTCGTAACTTTGATACTGTTTTTGTTTTGTTACTGTTGTTTCGTATTCTATTGATATGTTTTGTGTACTTTCTGTTTGTCACAAATAATTATAGACATTAGTCATTGGTACTAAAAAGTTTTCTTAAAAAATTTCAACGATCAACTATGAGAAAAGGGTGGTAATTTCATCTCAATATTATAAATGGACATGATCAACAACTAACTGCAACGCCAAAGTCTACACCATTGGATTTTATTTCACATTTTCGAGACAAACAGGCGAACATAATCATGCTAGCGTGAACACTTCAAAATTGAATCGACAAAAAGTTAACAATATGTGCAAAAGGGAAGCAACAGAAGATCTCAACACTTAATGAAATGGAAAATTCTCCTGAACTCCTCGATACACTGTCCAGAAGAGCTGTTACATACATGAGGAACTCTAGTGGACATACATGAGGAACTCTGGTGGACGTCAACGCTAGGCCCATGGTCCAGCGAATGTTATATCCCTGGAGAAGGTCGATTCAGTTTTACGCCTTTTGATTCTTTCCTTTATACTTTTGTTATATTCACAAATCATTTTATTTCATATTGTATATCTGTGTATTTCATTAGGGGCCATCCATCAATTACGTAAGGACAATTTTGGCCATATTTGACCCCCTACCCCCATGTAAGGGCACATAAGATTTCTCGGACTCCCCCTCCCCCTTCTAACGTAAGATTTCATCTGGTTTTGGCAAACTCTGTTAGGAATCGCACATTTCGACTTATAAAATTATACGTAAGAAATGTGGTCTCTGGGAAACATTATCAGAACTACCTCAAACACAAGAAGATATGCAAATTTTACTCAACGACATTGAGATTAGGGCACGGGTGGCTGGTCGGGTTGACGAGAGTCCTATCGATATCTGAGCCAAGCAACGTCGGGCGCGTTTAGTACTTGGATGGGGGTCCACATGACAAGGATGGTACGCGTTAAAATGCCCTAAGAACTGTAGCGTAGTAGCATATTCGCAGCTACAGGCCTTATCAATGAGCACGAGATATATGCCGTCCTTCGGAGGGGACGTTAAGATGGTGGTCCCGAGTTCATAGATGTTGAGCTCGTTAAAGAACCCTACCTCTGAAACAACGGAGGATTGGGAAAAAAAATCCGGTTGAGGGGACTGTGCTCACCGGCGTCGGTGTTTAGCCCTGGTTAAATAAAGCAATAAAAAAAAGAAATTGAGATTAAAACATTGGGGGACGAATCAAATCAACAATATTGTTATTTTTCCAACAGAAACTGATTTAATTAGCTTATGCAACAGCGACGTCATTCTTATGCATGGAACATTCCATTATTGTCCAGATATACACAGTGCATATTTACAAAAAAGATGTTTACATCCCCTTATTATTTTTTCTTTTGCAATACAAGACACAAAAACGGACTGACTTTTCGACCGCAGTCAATTGCTCTTGATTTTGAGCTAGCTGCACATGATTCAATTGAAAAAATTTCTCCATCATCAGAAATCACAGGATGCAGATTTCATTTGGCGCAAGCATGGTTGCATAAAATACAAAATTTGGGTCTGTCCATGGAATATAAAAACAACACAGAGATCGGAAAATGGTTGAAGCAGATCTTCGCTCCAATATATTTACATCCACAGACCGTAGTTCTGCGGATGATAACGAACGCTCCGTGGTACGTGCGGAACGATCGGATCCTTGAAGACTTAAATCTGCCTTCCATCAGAAACATCATTCGAGAACGCAATCAGAAAGTATTTGATTGTGCAGTAGCCCACGGGAATCCGCTCGTGAGGGAAGCCACTGATTATGCCATAGACGACCCCTCGCGTTCTAAACGTCACAGGCACTCTTTGGAGTGATGGGTTACCTACTAATCCATACGGGGTAGCGAAGCTGCATCCTCATTAGAAATTATAACTTTTTCCAAATTTGTATATCAAAATTCCCTCTCGGTCATTTTTCGAGATACACCCCCATGGCAAGTACTAGAGACCGATCTCTAGTGCTTGACCAGTCAAAATTAACAAACTGTAATAATAATAATAATAATAATAGTTCATTGGTTCTTTAGATTATGTCTAGCATAATATAGAACAAGTCAGTATAGTACATACAGTGTCAGTTATAAAATTTTACATGAAATAAATTAATATTTAAAACATTTTTCACAAATTGTGGTCAATATAATTAATATACATAATTATTTAACTGAGTGCATGGAAGCATGCAGAAAAAAGACTTAATATAATAATAATGATGATTACTTTTTAATTTTTGGTTCTATGACTATTACTTGCATAATACAGAGCAAGTCAGGTGTCAGAAACAGTTTTTCCAAGTGAATTTTTGATAATACAAACAAGAGACTCATATTACAAACAGATTACAGATCAAAAATTATACATAAGAATATCTAAAAGCGAGAAAATCAAGTAGTTTAATAAAAGATGAAAATATACGTACATACATAAATATACAATCAGTTAAAATCTGTATCTCCCAAATACTCACTTATTGAGTAGTACGCTTTTTTTAGTAAGATATTTTTGACTACTATTTTGAATTTATTCAAAGGAAGATCTTTGTAGCAGTTTGGTAGATGATTAAACAGGGTTATTGCCATGTATTTTGGACAACGTTCTGTTTTTTGGAGACGGTGATTCGGAACTTCCAGTATTGCAGAATTTCTTGTGTGATATCCACTGTTTCCCAGCGCTCTGAATGAGGCCAGCTCTGTTTTTGCATATATCAGGATATGCAATACATACAATGGATGGAAAGTCAGGATTTTCAGCTGTACAAATATATTCTTACAACTTACTCTCCTGGCAACTCCAACGATATTTCTAACGGCTCTTTTCTGGAGTTTGGGAACCCTATCGACCTCATGGGATACTCCCCATACTATGTTCCCATATGCCATAACTGACTGAAAGTGTGCAGAATATATCATCAACAATACATATTTTTCGACGGTCTTCCTGAGTTGGTACAGGAGATAACACTTTGGAGCTAGTTTTTTGCACACTTCAATTATATGGGTAGACCATGTACAGTGTTCATTCACATGGAGCCCAAAGAACTTCATAGAAGGTGCTTGGGTGATAGATCTGCCATTAGATCTTAGCAACAAGCTGTGATCGTATTTATTATTTGACTGTTTAAATCTCATAAACTTTGTCTTCCCCATGTTCAAAACTAATTTATTTGAAGAGAACCATTCTCCAGCTATTTTGATTTATTCATTGGCCTTCAAGACTGTTTGCTCTGCCCTGTAGTTATGAGGGAGGTGTCATCTGCATACATTATACAACTCTCATTAGAAATGTCATTCACGTATATCAGATATAATTGAGGACCTAAAACAGATCCCTGGGGAACCCCTATATCATTTATTGTTTTCAACGAAGTGTGATTGTTTGCTTGAACATGTTGCATCCTGTTTGTGAGATAACTTTCCAGCCAATCATGTACCACTCCTCTGAAACCGTATAGTTCTAGTTTTGTTAAAAGAATTTCATGGTTGACAAGATCGAATGCCTTGCTCAGGTCAAAAAAGGTACAAACCACCTTGTTACTTTTGTCTAACTCCTCCGAAAGTCTATTCACAAGCGTCACCATTGCATTCGAAGTTGATTTGCCTTTTTGGAACCCATATTGATTCGAGTTCATTAAATCAAACCTTGCATTTGCAACATATTTTTCAAAAACCTTAGCAAAGGGACTCAATAGCGCAATTGGTCTGAAATTTTGAATATCTGAGACTTTTCCCGATTTGTGAATCGGAATAATTTTTGCCATTTTGAGGCATGATGGAAAAGTGCCTTCTTCAAGAGAACAATTTAATAGATACGTTAATGGTTGCGTCAATAGATTAGCACACTTTTTCATTAGATTTGTTGTTATGTGATCATCTCCCTGCGAGTGGGAGCTCTTTAGATTTAGGATGATGTTAAAGATTTCTGATTCAGTTGCTGGATTCATAAAGAATGTATTTGGATATCTATTTTTCATCTATTTGTAAATGGCTGAGGCCCACATATTTGAAGTCTGAAGAACAAGAGCCTAGGGTTACGCTTGAATTATAAACAGTGATAGGAGATCATGAACACGGACCGTAGCAGACGTGTTTGTTTTCGATTTGTGTGCCGACATGCCAGCCGATTCCAAATTACAACAATTTTGCGACTACATTGTAGACAACTACATTGACGACACCGCAATATTTCCTCCAGACATTTTGGCTACAAATTCAGAAAGTTTGCAGAGTACTGCAAATGCGTGTGAGAGTTTTCACAATAAATTTAATTTGTGAATGTATTTCATTATCAAGATATTTTATTGAAAGAATTAAAATCGATGTATATTGCCTGTTAAATTCTTTGGAAAATAATGTATGTAGGAAAATATCAAAACTTGTATAAAGTAACTTAGCCTTATCTGAATTCAAAATTTATCAGTTAGAAAATAGAAAATTTGAAATGAAAGACTTTTCAAAATGTTACAGAGTCAATAAATTTGTTTGAAATCATAAAGTTTGTTTTTACAAGCTTTTATTTAGTTTCACCTGTTCGTTTGTTCGTTCGTTAGGGTCGAATTTTGCAAGTGAATTTTCTAGTTGTTCCATTGGTTTGAAATTCGGCAGATATTCATAATTCCGGTGACAATGCATTATAGAGTTTCTATTAGAGAAAAAAACAAAATGGCGGCTCCAAGATGGCGGAGGAGATATGTAATTATGTTCCGATTTACTTAAAAATTGGTATTTGGGTGTTTTCGGGGTCGGATTCATGAATTCAAAATGGCGGCTCCAAGATGACGCACGAGTTTTGTGATTATAGTCCGATTCGATTCAAAATTGGTATGTGGGAGTTTTCAGGGTGAGAAATTATGAAACTTTTGTCAAAATTCCTGAATTCGGAATGGCGGCTCCAAGATGGCGCACAAGTTTTGTGATTATGGTCCGATTCGATTCAAAATTGGTATGTGGGGGTTTTTGGGGACGGAAATCATGAGATTTTTGACAAAATTCATATATTCAAGATGGTGGCCCCAATATCAGGAACGAGTTTTGTGATAATTGTTACTGAAACCTGTTGAAATTACTTTGTATATTGTACTTTTGACTTTGACAAGGGAGTTGACAAAAAGAGATTTTGAAATATACTTGTCAGTGAGTCATCAGAAATAAAGTTTATATATTTTCCATAAAAAGCGTAATTCATTGACAAAGTTGTGGTCCTTCTAGTCGCATAGTTCCAGCACTAGGTGTGTACAGTCAGAATTTGCACAGAGTTAACATGTCTTCACAAAAATTGGTGCTTCGAGATATACCAGGGTTGGAGGCAAAATTGAAAACTGCTGCTGATAAGAATTTACTAAACAATATTCATTTTGCATTATATGGAGAAGAAGCTAAAGGAAGATCCGCAAGAAGACATATTTCATCGTTTTCTGGATTTGAATTTTGCGAAAACTCAGCAGAATATGATCAACACTGTGAATTATTGAGTAAATCACTCAGCATCTTCAGTTTACAACAATTGTGTGATTTCTTCGAATTCAAATACCCGGAAAATACCAGTGCGAGTAATTTAACGAATGTATTCCTAAAATACTTCATGGTAAGGTTTCAAAATGTTTCAAATGATGAGGCAGAAAAGAAAAGTATATCCATGTCAGTAAAAAGTGGAAAAACGAAATCTCATATTAGTCATTCTCGGAAAAAACACCAACTGAGATCGAAAATAGTAGAAAAACAGAATGAAATAGATTTACTACAAGAGAATTTTTATTCAAATCAAGAAGAAATCGTCGATCTAGAATGTGAAATTGAAGAGATGAAAATTACAGCGAAACCTATCGAAGAAATTGAAGCAAAACAAAGGGAACTCGACAGGAAACAGAAGCTTCTCAAGATAGGTGAAGCACGTTTGAAAAATAAAGAGAATTCATTATCGAAATATCAAGAATTCCTAGAAGAAGAAGTTGTGTCGAGTTTGGAAGAATGTTCTTCTGAAGAAGAGGTTAGAAGTAGAAAGTCAGTACAATCCAGTTCACAGTATGTTCGAGAGTGGACAAATGAAGTAAATGATTACTTCGAAGCAAATAATGGAAAAGGATTGGCGCAAAAAAATGAGATAGAGGGCCTAACAAAATCAATCAACAATATGCTATCACGTCAAACAATAGGCAACCAGTTGATGACTTTCGATGGTTTATCGTACTTAAAGTGGCCCATTTTTTATTCTCAATACAAGTTGTCCAATGAAACCTGTTCATTTTCACCAAAAGAGAACGTTTTAAGATTGAACAAATGTCTGACAAGCGAAGCAAGAAAATCAGTCGAAATGCTTCTCATAACCGCTCAGAAACCAGATGAAATTTTAGACATTCTGCATAAGAAGTATGGTCGGCCCGAAAGGATAATGGAAGAGTTGTTATCGGAAGCCTGTAAACTGCCTGTTGTTGATAGCTCAGAATCTTTCATGGATTTTAGCAATACTATAAGAAACGTGGCAGCAGTGGTAGAAGGGGAGGTTGAACAAATGTTCGATCAAAGACAACTTTTGGCAAATTTTGTTTTCCAGATTGCCACCCCATTTACTCACTCAATGGGAAGTTACCTCATTGAGAAGAAAATCCCATCTAGAAAAGAGTCATTGAGAGATTTTTCGGATTGGATACAACAAATGTCGAAGTCATTTCCAGAATCACTTTTGTCTCAATGCAGTCAATGTGAGTCTTCCTAATAAAATGCATCCCAAAGTATGAGCAATGTTGGGAATCAACAAACAAATAATACAACAGGGACCACCGGTAAACGATGCAAAATTTGCAATCAGAATCAACATCCTTTAGAAAATTGTAGTCATTTCCAAAAGGCGCAAGTGAAAGAACGTTGGAAAATTGTTCAAAAATGTAATGCTTGCTATTGTTGTCTACGCCAACATCAAGGAAAATGTAAGAAGAGAAAAGTATGTGGGGTTAACAATTGTGATCGTTTTCACAATAGTTTACTACACAAAAATGCCGAATATCCGACAACGCCTGAAGTTACAACTCACGTAACGCATAAAAACAGCAATACTTTGTTGAAAATATTACCTATTAAACTGAAAGGTCCAAATGGTATTATGGAAATAGTGGCTCTTCTAGACGAAGGAAGTACAACAACACTGCTTGATTCCACCGTGTCAAAACAGTTGGGTTTGATGGGTCCAATATCACCATTGTGTTGCAAATGGACAGGCGATATATTTCGGTATGAAAATAATTCTCAGATAGTACAAGCAGAGATTGCAGGAAGAAATGGAACCGTATTTCATGAGTTGAAAAATGTCAGGACCGTGGATCATTTAGATCTACCACAGCAGGAGTATGACCTGGCTAGCTTGATACAAATGTTTCCTTTCGTACAACAAGCCTTCTCTCCATCCCAAGTCATTGAGAAACCTTCATTGCTGATTGGTCAAAGCAATGCTCATCTTATCGTCTCCAGACAGGTCATTCAGCCCACTCCGAATGCTCCAATTTTATCCAAAACTCAAATAGGGTGGACCGTCCATGGAACAATAGGATATCCAGACAGAAATGAGGAGAAAATTGAAGTCTCCTTTGTTTGCTGCGAAGAGTCAGATGAAAAGCTACATGAGTTGGTGAAGAGCTATATGACAGTGGAAAATTTTGGAGTAGCAATCACAAAAATGGACAGAAGAAAGACCAAAGAGGAAGAAAAGGCGATATCGATAGCAGAAAATTCTATTCAGCGATATGGGAATCAATATCAAGTAAGATTGCCGTGGAAAGAAAATGACCTTGTTTTACCGGACTCATTTCCAATGGCGAACCAGAGGCTGAAATGTCTCGAGAAACGCTTGTCTCGAAATGAAAAACTTACGATATCATATCGAGACGAAATTCGAAAGCTGCTGGATAAAAAGTATGCAGTCCCAGTAACCGCAAAACAGCTTGAAAATGCAAAGAATACATGGTTTTTACCCCATTTTGCAGTTCTGAACCCCAATAAACCGGGAAAAGTTCGAGTTGTATTTGATGCAGCCGCAAGAACAAATGGTTTATCACTGAATGATTGCCTCTTACCTGGACCTGATTGGCTGACGTCCCTTTTCGGTATTCTCTTGACATTCCGACTACATAAAATAGCTTTCGCAGGTGACATTAGAATTCGAATTTCAGATGAAGATAATTTTTCACAGTGTTTCTTATGGCGTGATCTTGACCCCAGTAGATCTCCATATGTCTACAGGATGACTGCTATGTTATTTGGTACGACTTCTTCACCATTTCTGGCACAATTTGTGAAAAACTACAATGCAAATCAACATAGCGAGTGTTTTGGGAGAGCCGCTGAAGCAATTATTAATCATCACTATGTAGATGATTATTTGGATGGAACTGAAACCGAGGAAGAAGCTGTAAAACTCATTAAAGATGTTATTTACGTTCATAGCAAGGCGGGTTTCGAAATAAGGAATTTCATCTCGAATTCTCTTGTGGTTCTGGAACAACTTCCGGAGAATTTACTAACCAATCAAATCCAATCGGAGGTAGCCAGGCGAGCTAATGAAGAAAAGGTTCTGGGTATGCTATGGAATTCAGAGAAAGATTGTTTTACTTTCAATCTGAAATTTCACAAAATTTCTAAGGAAATAATGAATGGCACACAAATTCCCTCTAAAAGACAAGTTTTGAAAATGGCAATGTCAGTTTACGATCCTATTGGGCTATTATCACCGATCACCATAAAAGTAAGAATATTGCTACAAGAGATATGGCGCTTGGGCATTGGCTGGGATGATTTCATAACAGACAATATTTTCAAGAAATGGACTATTTGGCTGCGGGGCTGAAATCCGCTATGAACATAGAAATTCCAAGATGTTACTCACTGGAGCTGAAGAGGAGCAGAAGAATGGAAATTCACACATTTTCAGACGCTAGTGAACTTGCCTATTCTACAGCAGTTTATTTGAGACTGGAATTTAGTAGCTATATCGATGTCATTCTCATTGCTTCTAAGGCACGTGTGGCACCCCTGAAAACACTAACGATACCCAAATTAGAACTGCTAGCTGCAGTATTGGGAGTGAGATTATGCTGCGAAGTAATCAAACATTTGAAACTGAACATTTCTGCTAGATATTTCTGGTCCGATTCACGAACAGTTATACAATGGCTCAAAAGTGAGAAGAAACTACAAACGTATGTAGCTGCCGAGTTGGTGAGATTTTAGAGAGCAGTGACATTAACGAATGGAATTGGTTGCCTACGACAGATAATGTTGCAGATGATTGTACACGAGACACTCCAAACGAAACATTGAATATTGAAAGCCGTTGGTTCAAAGGTCCAAAATTTCTTTATGGAAGGAAACAAAGTTGGCCAAAGATTCCACAGCCTCTCAATGAAATAATGGATAGTTCCGATGAAGTACAAGTGAACTTGATTACCGAAGTTTTGTCACAGGCCTTACCAGAAATAAAATCCCACTACACTTGGGTTAAATTGCTCCGCATAACAGCACGAATTAAACGTTTTATCACAAACACAAGAGGTTTGATGATTAACAATATACCCCATACATTCTTAACTTGCGAAGAACTGGAATGGAGCCAAAGGCAATGGTGGAAACTTGTTCAAGCATCTTGTTTTTCCGTGGATTTGTCAAATTTGACGAAGAAAATTCCAAATAAAAATGGTCGATTACACAACATGTCTCTCGTTCTTGATGATAACCATATTATGAGAGTGTCTGGCAGAATCATAAATATGGAAGAAATCACTGTGATTGAAAAGGAACCTATAATTCTAGATGGGAATCATCCTTATACACATAAAATGATTTTGCATGTTCACAAAAATAATGCTCATCAAGGAACTGAAACCGTAATCAACGAGATCAAGAGGAAATTTTGGATACCACACATCAGAACAATTGTCAAAAAAGTAATTCGAGAATGTGCTTATTGTAGGCCTATGAAAGCAAACCCACCACAACCAAAAATGGGTTTATTACCCCCAGAAAAGCTTTTGAAATGTGAAAAACCGTTTTCCGCCACTGGTATTGATTTTTTTGGCCCATTTCTGGTTAAAATAGGTCGAAGAACCGAAAAACGTTATGGAGTCCTTTTCACTTGCCTGACAATGAGGGCAATACACGTCGAAATCGCTCACTCCTTGAGCACGGACATCAGACGATTTTTAGCTAGGAGAGGACCCGTAAATGTTTTTTGGTCAGATAACGGCAGCAATCTGAGAGGAGCATGTCGCGAACTCTTAGAGGCTTTGGATGAATTTCAGATAAAAACTGTGATAGATGATATGGCAAATAGAGGAATAAATTGGAAATTCCTACCACCCCTCAGTCCGAACATGGGAGGTAGCTGGGAACGTCTCATAGGCAGTTTCAAGAGAGCTCTAATAGCCATCATGAAAGATCAACACCCTGCTGAAGAAGTTCTTCAAACTTTGTTCTGCGAAGCAGAGTATATTATAAATAGTAGACCTCTCACTCATGTTTCCACAGATCCACAGGACCCGGTTAGTATTTGCCCGAACGATCTTCTCATCGGCAAATCAGTCACCATAACAACACCAGGAGTATTTGACAAAAAAGATCTTCTATCTAAAAAATATTGGAGGATTTCTCAATACTTAGCAGACATGTTTTGGAAACGTTGGCTACGTGAATACCTTCCAAATTTGATAAATCGCAGTAAATGGAATGAAGATAAACCAAATCTAGAAGAAGGAGAACTAGTCATCATAAATGAAAAGGATTTTCCGAGAGGAGTTTGGCGAATGGATAGAGTGAAAAAAGTATATATGGGCCCAGACGGAATTGTTAGAGTTGCTGATATTCAGACAGCACATGGGATTTACAAGCGACCTGTTAGAAAACTCCACCGGCTCAATATTCGTGCTAATCAGGAAGTTAGCACCGAGGGGGAGAATGTTACTGAAACCTGTTGAAATTACTTTGTATATTGTACTTTTGACTTTGACAAGGGAGTTGACAAAAAAAGATTTTGAAATATACTTGTCAGTGAGTCATCAGAAATAAAGTTTATATATTTTCCATAAAAAGCGTAATTCATTGACAATAATGTCCAATTAGATCCAAAAATTGGTATGCGGGGGTTTTCGGGGTAGGAGATTATGAATTTTTTATCAAAATCTATAAATTCAAGATGGCGGTTCCGAGATGGGGGACGAGTTTCTGATTATGGTCATATTTAATTCAAAATTGGTATGTGGGGGTTTTCAGGTTCAGAGATTATGAATTTTTTGTCAAAATCTATCAATTGGCGACTCCAGGATGACGGACGAGTTTTGTGATTATGGTCAGATTCTATTCAAAATTGGTGTGTAGGTGTTTTTGGGGTCGGAGATCATGATTTCTTTCAGCTCAAAACTTACAGGGAAGGGAACTTGTAATAACGATATTGTATTAGAAATGAACAGATCAAGGCGTACTAACTGAAAAGCAAAAAATTAAATTAATCATAAAATACTTTTTAAAGACAAGCTTTTATGTAATCCGTGTACTACTACGTGAAAAATAGATTTAAGTCATCGCTGACAATCATTTAGTTATTTTTTGTTGAATTATTTGGATTCAAAAAGCTTGTCGAGCGAATTGTAGTAAAATTAATACTTCGACAAGTTGTTACTTACCAACCATTCATTGTCCAATTAAATTAATTGGTATCTACTTCCATGAATACTTTGTAAAAATTTAACACTTCGACAAGTTCTCACTTACCAACTAATCACTGCCCAATCAAATTAATTGTTACCTACTTTTATGAATACTTCTCGCAACAAGCTTTTTAAAACCGAATAATTCGACAAAAAATAATTAAATCATTGTCAGCGGTGACTCAACTTTATATTATACGTTTTAGTACACGGCTCACATAAGAGCTTGTTTTTAAAAAGTTTTTCTATTGATTATTTTATTTATAACATTAAATCAACAACCAAAAATGTTTGACAATTTTGTCAAGAATTTACAAACATGAAACTATGTATATGCTGGAGTTTTATACACAGCAATTATAAAGACCATCTGAGTTCATGCGTAGGTTAGGGTCTATCACTAATGACGAGCTGAATTCGTGTTGGAATACAAACGGAACGCTTATCGTAGTGCTTTGCTAATAGCACGCTTACTTCCTTTTGCATGCCTCAAAGTTGAAAACTAGAAACATGTTTGTCGCTGAAACGTTGGATACCTGTTACTAAAACAAAACGAACCTCTGACCTTCTAGACGTACCACAGTCAATAGTTTTTTAAGAAAAACAGGCAAGCATAGGATTAAGTTTGCAAAGAAATTGATGTCATTGGGTTTCCTTAGTTGGGTTTCACACTTTGAGTATTTCACTATTTGAGTCATTCGACAACCTGGATCAGGACTGATATTAGTTGTGCTATAGAGGTGCTTCGTAAATATTTACTTACCTGGAGCAACTTACATCGAGAGTTTAAACAATCAACAGCTTGAGTAATAAGTATCTAAGTAGCGAAGCCTCCAGGCATAGTAGGTCAATCATTATAGATTTTTTCGTCACAAAAATAATATCTGGAAACCAACTGTGCCATCATACAGAAAATGATATGTAGTTATATCCTGTTATGTTTTTCACTCGCAACTATCATTGCTTGATCTGCCATAAACATTTAAGAGCAAAAAATCGTGTTTTTTTCGTTTTTCGCTTGAAACATAAAGCAATCTCGATCCTCTCAATGGTCGAATTGTAGAGAATCAAAATGAAAAAAAATTAGTCCCAGCACGACTCCATCGTATTATTAGTAACGGAGAAAAACCGGAAAAAACGGAAAAATCTGCATTTTTTTTTAATCCATAACACCACCATTTTTAGAATTGTAGCGCATGCTCTTTGCAACATAGTAGTAATTGTCGGATAATTAGTTTTTGCATAGTTGCAATAATTTTTTTAATGCACTTTATTGGAGCATTTATCTGGATGCATCATAGGCAGTTCTATTTCAATTTTAAAAAAAAAATATTGCTACTAGAAATACAGGGTGTAGCATAAGTACGTTAAAATATTCAAGTGACGTATTCCTGAGACAATTTTTAGAAAAAAAGTCTATATAACTATATAAACCGGAAATACTTCGTTTCGGAGATACAAGGTGTTGAAATTGATTTTTTTTTGTTCCCTTTTGCAAAAAATAAGTTATCTGCACGAAATTGGGTACCCGGTGTTTTTTTGACGTGGGAAATCATAATTTCGTATTAATTTTCATGTAACATCTAGAGGGCGCTGCGTACGCTGTCATTATTTATTTCGAATTGCCCTAACATTTTTGACAGTAAACTGTTGGTACTTTTCATGAAAAAAACCTTATTTCCACACCTTCTCCAAGTAAAAACGGTACACTTCCTCAACAACGCTGGAGGTGATCGTTTTCGAGATATTTACAATTTTCTTTATCGATGTATGTTACTCAGCTCCTAGGGCGCTAAGTGGAGCTGCTGAGAACATTACAAAAACTAAGTTTGTGGTAGTTCTCGTCAAAATAAACTACTTTTTTCCTATGAAATGTTCATCGAAAAATGATTTGTTTTCGAGATACAGATTGTTGAAATTTTTCAAAACTTGGTTGGTTTTTGTCATAAGTTATTTGCAACTGCAGTTATTTGCATCAAACTTTAAACACAGACTTCTCTCAAACTAAGCATTATCAAACTGCTTCATCAATGCAAATTGAAAAAAATTGTTTAGGTTTAATTATTCAATTAGAAAGTGCTACATTTCGGAGTTTGTAAAAACCAATTCGGAGAAGAACCATGTTATTTATTAGGCAATTAAACATTTAAAAATTGAACGAAACAACTATTACAACAACTGTTCAAAGTGACGACCCACAATAGTAATACAAGCTTCTGCTCTCCTCATCAAAGAATTCCGCACCCGTTGAAAAATACCGGGAGTGTTTCTTATCGTTTCGCAGCAAGCTATGATGCGATCCCTCAATATTTCCTCGTTTTCAATGGAGCTGGCATGAACTAGTGATTTCACGTGTCCTCAAAAGAAAAAAACGACGGGATTGAGGTCCGGTGACCTCGGGGGCCAATGCTGAGTGCCTCCTCTTCCTATCCATCGTTGGTGATATACTACGTCTAAGAAATTTCTTGCTATCAGACTAAAATGAGCAGGGGCTCCATCGTGCATAAACCAAGAGTGATTTCGGAGACCAATAGGAACATCTTCCATAAGCTGGGTAAGCTCATGTTCCAAAAAATTTTGGTAAGCATCTCCATTCAAACGTAAGGGAAGGAAATAGGGCCCAATTAAATAATCCCCAATTATGCCTACCCATACATTGAAAGAGAATCTGTCTTGGAAATGAGTTTTTCGTTATCGCATGTGGGTTATCTTCCGCCCAGATGTGGTTGTTATGGAAGTTCATGATACCATTTCTTGAAAAATTAGCCTCATCTGTGAAGAGGATTTTCGATAAAATTTGGGGATGTTGTTCGACTTTTCTTTGAAGCCATTGAGCAAATTCGATACGTGGTTGAGAATCACGTAGCATAAGTGCCTGGACACGCTGAATTTGATAAGGATATAATTGCTATTCCTTTAAAATTCTGTGAACGGTCATGTGACTCACATTTAAAGTTTGACTAATTTTTCTTGTACTTGTCTCTGGATGTTCACTAATTTCTTCGAAAACCGCCTCCTCCAATTCCACAGTTCTTGTAGTCCGTGGCCGTCCTACTGCATAATTTCTTTCAAAGCTTCCAGATTCGGAAAGTCGCCGGAAAAGATTTGTAAGTGTCGCTGCACAAGGAGTGACGCGTTGGGGATACCTTTCCTGATAGATGCGTTTGGCCTCGGTTGAATTTCCGTCAGCCAAGCCGTATGCAAGAACCATATCAGCCATTTCAGCATTCGTAAAGTCGGGTATGGTACCAAAAAATCACTTTATTAACTCCGAACTGTGAATTTGTCAATGGATAGTTAAAAATGTGACAACGAACTTCTATTTTTATAAACGAACGTTCATAGCCTACTCGATTTAATTAAACTAATTTGCAAGCGTGACAAAAATTATTGAAATCAAATTTGGCCATACTGATTAAGCAGTTTGATAATGCTTAGAAGTTGATGAAAATAACTAAAATTGCAAAAAACTTATGACAAAAGCCAACCATGTTTTGAAAAATTTCAACAATCTGTATGTCGAAAACAAATCATTTTTCGATAAACATTTCCTAGGAAAAAAGTGGTTTATTTTGACGAGAGCTACCACATACTTAGTGTTTGTAATGTTCTCAGCAACTTCACTTAGCGCCCTAGGAGCTAAGTAACATGCATCGATATAGAAAATTGTAAATATCTCGAAAACTATCACCTCCAGCGTTGTTGAGGAAGTGTACCTTTTTTACTTGGAAAAGGTGTGAAAATAGGGTTTTTTCTATAAAATTACCAGAAGTTTACTGTCAAAAATGTTAGGGTAATTCGAAATAAATAATGACATCGTACGCAGCGCCTTCTAGAAGTTACATGCAAATTAATACGAAATTATGATTTCCCACGTCAAAAAAACCCTGGGTACCAAATTTCGTGCAAATAACTTATTTTTTGCAAAAGTTATTTTTAAAAAGCGAACAAAAAAATCAATTTCAACACCCTGTATCTCCGAAACGAAGCATTTTCGGACCCAAGCTTATATAGACTTTTTTTCTTAAAATTGTCTCAGGAATACGTCACTTGAATATTTCAACGTACTTATGTTACACCTCGTATAGTACTACAGAACATATATTCTCATTTTGCGTTGAAAGGCTGCAAAATAGGTGAGAAATACTTTCAAAACATGACCGAAAACGGACAAGCGCGTGCAAGCGGCTGAATAGTGGGGGTAAAGCAGCAGATTCATAACTTGAGGGCAGCGCACTTGTTTTACTATACCAGGTGTCAACGAATTTTTTAGACCAGTCATAACTTCTAGAATATAGGTTTATCAAAATGAGATTTGGTATAGGTAAATGTTATGTGAAGAGGAGAGTTTTCACATATCTTTCACTTTCCGGTCACTCCTGGTTTCAGATGATGTCAGAAAATTAAAATCGCAAAGTTTTAGTGACTAGTAGATAGGAATAAGACAAGTAGTCAGAATTAAATTTTCGTGGCGACCATTTTTTGTCAAGCATTTTCCGAAAAAAAGGATTTCTTGACGAATCTAACGATACTAATTTATTTGCGATTGGATTAAAAATGAGTACATAAATTAAATATTACCAAGGAAAATACTAGATAATAATTTTTTTTTTGTCAAATGTGGTATGGATGATAATTCATTTAATTTCACTGTGGTCAATTTCCAAAGTGTATTTCTTCTTATTCAAGACACATTTCAGCTCGTAACATTTGAGGCGTTATACTTCTAAATGCCCGTAGATTTTTTTTTTAAGATTTCAAGATGTCTGGTTCTGTTGCATAGTAAACCTTTCCTTCATCAAACCCCCAAATAATGAAATCGAGCACAGTGAGATCCGGTGAGCGGGCAGGCCACCGTACTGGACCATTGGTTGCAATAACTTGATTATTAAAATGCACTATTAAGTAATTAGGAAATTCTCTGATATTATGAGGAAGTGCTTCATTTCGTTGGAAGTGGATTCGCCGTAAGACTGCTAAAGGTAGATTATTAAGATGATCCTCTATTTCATTTTTAAGGAATCTTGAGTACTCAACCCCTGTTTACCGACCTTGAAACAATATTGGCTCAATTATTCTGTTTCCAACCCTGACATTGACGCCAAACCTTTCTTGAAAATTACCTTTCCTCATTGCATGTTGATTTTGTTGGGTCCAGAACCGAGTATTGAACATACCATTATTCGTAAATCGTGATTCTTCGGAAAATAGAATAAAGTTGATGAAATTTGGGTTAACTCTATGATTTTGAAGCAGCCAATCACAAAACGCTACCAGTCTATCGTCATCGTCAGCATACAAATGTTGATGTAACTGATATTTGAATGGTCGATATCTGCATTTCTTGACTAATTTCTCTTAAAGAAACCGTTTTATCAACCTCAACCACAGCAAGATCGGTGATCTCGGTCTCTTCATTTATGATAAACTTCTGTCCGCCTCTCGATTTCCTTCTTGCCTAAAACGATTCTCAACATACGAAAAATACTGATGGGCTGGATGTTGCCGATTGAGATATCTCTGACCATACAACTCAGCAGCATTCCTTGAATTTATATGACATTCGCCAAATATTATCAAAATATCCACTTCTTCACTTTGAGTATACATTATTTTGAAAAAAAAACTGAAATTTAAGGAAAATGAAGAAATGTTTAATGTCTGCTCATAAAGCTTATGTCACTGTCATTAGTGATTGTTTTGTTTTCCAAAGAAGACTTGATAAAAATAACTGGAAAATATTATGCATCATGGCTATCTATGGCATACTTGACAAAGGTAAATAAATTATTATCCAGTTATATTGAATTTATGTTTTTATTTCTGATCCAATCGCAAATGAATCAGTATCGTTAGACTGGTCATTTTTTTTTCTGAAAGAGCTTCAATAAAAACTTTTTTACAAAAAATTAAACCGACGAAATACGGAACTGAAAAGTAAAAAATAAAATAAACCTTCCCAGTCTCAGTAACTAAGCTCCTAAACTAATGTAAGTAACTAATTTTGAGTTGGCGCCAAACAAACAAGCAAATGAATTAGGTGAGGCGTAAAATGATGTCATCGAGTTGCGCGGTGACATTCTGATAATTTTTTTGAAGTAATTTAATGATGTTCGTTGATTGTTTGTTTGGCGCCGACTCAAAATTAGTTACTTACATTAGTTTAGGAGCTTAGTTACTGAGACTAGGAAGGTTTATTTTATTTTTTACTTTTCAGTTCCGTATTTCGTCGGTTTAATTTTTTGTTAAAAAGTTTTTATTTTTATTTTTTATGGCTGAAATATACTAATTACTACCTACTTGTTTTTTTATTGCTTCCAGAATACTTACTCACCCACCTTACTTCAACTATTACCAGTTAAATAATATGATTATCTACTTTTACTATTTGTTGTAATATAAATTATTTTTGTTGATCTGGTTAGTTCATTTCATTACTTTGTATATTATTCCAGCCTCTCATAGAATATAATGGTTTTGACGGATGTGGAACAGAAATAATGTCAGTAGCGATCTGTCATTGTCAACTACGTATGTGTGTGCCAATGTTCATGAGTGAAAAATCAATTATCCCCCATATTTCTACCCGTAAGGGTATATTATTCCATTCGAAATCTAAATATGAGGTATACCCTATCTATTAAAAAAAGAATCATCCAAATCGAAGAACCCAGTACAAAGTTATGCCTGATAGAATCGGTTAACGGACCAGAATCCAGAGGGTGGATGATCAATATCCTTCATTTTGCTACCCTTAGGGGTGGATTCCATCTTTTAAATTCAAATGGGACCACCTTCAAAGTACACCCTATCCACTGAAAAGAGAATTATCGAAATTGGACGGCTCAGTGAAATGTTATGCGTGATCATACATAAAAAAAATGAAGGAAAAAAAAATATACCGGTCGACTAGAGAACCTCCTCCTTTTTGGTTTCGTCGGTTAAAAAATGGTCGCCATTTGAGAAATATTAGTTAGACACGAAAAGGTGATTTTGCCATTTTGTCATATTTCCATTTATCATGTCACTAAAACTTTGCGATTGTAATTTTCTGACATCACCTGAAGCCCTCAGATTAGTTTACGTCCAATCATGCCCACCTAGATGCAATATTAAAAGCCACTCTAAAAAAATTAAGTAGGCGTGAAAACTCTTCAAAATGTCATATTCCGAACCAGAATTTTCAGGTGTTCCATTTAAAAATTCAAAACTGAAGCTATTTCAGGTGAAACCGGTAGAGACCGGAAGGGGAAAACTGTACAAAAACTCTCCACATACCATTTACCTATACCAAATCTCATTTTGATACATCTGATATTCTAGAAGTTATGACTTGTCTAATAGATTCGTTGACACCCGGTATTTCGCAGCATTTCAAAGAAAAATGAGAATACTTCTACTTGCAATATTTTTTTGCAAAATTGAAATTGGACCACCTTTGATGCATCTAGGCTCGCTCCAATAAAGTGCATTGAAAAATTCAAATTCCAATTATGCAAAAGCTGATGATCCGACAGCGCCCGAGTTTTCTACACCTAATCACTAGTATGTCGCAGAGAGCCTGCGATACAACTACAAAAATGGCAATGTTGGGAGTTTTTGAAGAAAACACCGATTTTTTCGGTTTTTCTCCGTTACTAATAATCCGATCGAGTGGTGTTGAGGACATTTTTCTGGATTTTGATTTTCTACAATTAGTCCATTGAGATCACAAGCAAAAAACGAAACAAAAACACGATTCTTTGCTCTCAAATGATTATAACAAATTATGCAATTATAGTTGCGAGTAAGAAATATAACAACCGGATATAACCACGGATCGTCTTTCGTATGATGGTACAGTCAGTTTCCTGGTACCATTTTTGTCACAGAATCAATAAAGCGCAAAATCTGTATCGATTGCTATAAAAGTCAAAAGTAGTGATAATACTGCTTGTCATATCTTCCTTGTTGATATGGAGAAAACCCTGCTTTCTCCAGTCACACAACTTGTGATTGCAGCAAGGTTCTGATAAACACTGGTGATATAGCTATATCTGAGAAAAATCCCTGGCCTCAAATTCGTTATTCTCATGCATCATCGTCAAACTCATCGCTGTGATACCGTTTGGTTCTCAACATGATTTGGCCCACAGAGAAACTAAAACTAAAGAGAGTTGTCAAACCTGCAGTAAAAGTTGGAACCACGTTTAGACAGTGGCGACATATCTCGCAACTGGCCGAACTGAGTTAGTACAGTTGGTCAAACAGATTTATCTTCAGTTACCGATTGAAATAAGGCGGGTTTTTTAAATGTGTTACTTTCATATGATTGATATGGTAAATATTCTATAAGTGATCGATTTGCCATTCCTGTATTTTATATGAATGCTTGTATCATATGAAATACAGGAATGGCAAATCGATCACTAATAAAGTATATACAGTAATCGATTCGTGAATCTGTTAATTCGTTCGTCATAAATCTTTGTTTCATGATATCAAGAACAAAATTAAAGTTCTTATAAAACAAGAATAAGAAGTTGAACACTATGAAGAACACATTTTATTGTACCTAGGACAAGGTACAACTACAGACAATAGACAATAATAAAACTCTCAAAAACAACAAAATTGATAATATTCTTCAGTATTGTGAGCAAATCAACCAAAATAAAAACAAATTACATTTACAACAAACCTTCAATAATTTTGTTCAGTTATTAGCACAAAGGAGAACGAATAGGTATAATAAATAGGTACGCCAGTTTGATGATGATCTTCGTACTTCCTCAAATGGTGATATGGAATGGAAACTGATGGATGGAAATAAGTATCAGTTTGTGGAAAGCAACTTATTTTTTACCTTGTAAAATAATATTTCCATGAATTTCAGCGTCAACTCGAAGAACAAAATATTATATTTTCGACTTGGGTTACTGATTCAAGTCCATAAATTTCTGTCATTAATTTTTCATGACAATAACAGTAGAAGAATTATTCTGGAATTATTGCGTGGTTTGTCATGAAAAAAATACATGTGTAAACAACAAACTTCAATTTTCTGACAAATGTCGAAATTAGAAAATTATCATGTCATCAGTTGTCGATTGTGGGCAGCGCCTCCATGCGCGACTGGCCGTACCAAAAACTTGGTGGTCAAGATCGCCAATGTTTCAAACAGTCTCTTTATTTTTAATTTGTCTATGATTTGGCCCATTGTTTATCATTTTAATTTGACAGTATGTCTAGGTTAGACGAATCGCAGAAATTAGCCTTCGAACGAAGGGAGTTATTCAGAAAGCTTGAGGTCGGGGTGCGCCAGGCACTATCTAAGGCCCGGTTTGCGCGGATAGTATTGTTTATTTATGTGAATGAATATCAGTCATAATGGACTACTCATTTATGACGTCACAATAAGGAGGAGATTACGAACCTTTCTATCGAAAATGTATATGCATGTTAAATGCCCATAAGGATTTTTTTCCCAGTTTATTCTTGATTGGGTTATAGGTAAGGGTAGATATACTGATATTTTGTTGAAGTAAGGCCAAATTTAGGAATTTCCATCATATTATGTGAAGAGGTAAGGATTATAACATATTTATTCTGTACGTTCTGCTCAAATAATATCTTAGAATGACATTTAAACATGTTTAAAAGGTTTCTATCATCAACGAGTTTCCGGAAAATGTAAAAAAAAATCATTAAAACCGAGAAAATGCAATTTGATAGTGATTTGATGATTATAAAATATGAACATGTTTATATTGTAGATCACACTGAGTAAATCGGCTGATGTTACTTCTGCCACTTGTTCTTGCCGCAGAGGGATTGAAATATCAACACATTGCCACACCGTCTCTGTTTGGACATTACAACATATCCGTTGGAATGCTCCAAAACAAAACATTCCAGTGAAAGTAGTTTGGTCTTAAATTCGATTATTTTTGAATTAGAACAAAACCATGACATATCAAGCAATCCAGCGATCTGTCAAAACGAAAGCAATGTGGCGGCTGTTGGCACACATTGTAATGCGTCATAAGCGACCATAGTGGTAAAAGTGTTTATTTTGTGATTTTCTGTGCGAATTTGAGTAGTTTTTTCAATTCTGGATTATAATTCGTACTTCAAGTGAAGAAAAATGCCAGTTACGTGCCTTATAGTTGATTGTGGGGCTTGTCACGACAAGGATGGAGTCGGGTTTTACTCGGTGCCTTCAGTTTTAAATCACAAGTTTTCGACCAGTAAAAACGACTTATCGAGAAAGAGAAGAGCTTTATAGTTAGCGGCAATCAAGCGAGATGATCTCACGGATTCGAAAATCAAGTACCAGAGTCTGCAGCATGCATACCTACCTATTTTAAATTTGTGCACATTCATGAAAATATCTATCATTCATACATGGATGACTCCAGACTTTTGTGATTTAATTTGTTCCTACAATTATTTGTATGATTTTGCCTACTTGCATACCTCTGAAATATTGTAAATTAGGAAGTCAGACCCATTTCTAATGAAGTTCATATACATACAGATTATTGATATATTTTCCACTTCAAAAGTAGAGAAAACTCAAAATGATTGTTCATATGTACCTCCTCAAAAAACATTCTTGTACCAGACCTGTTATTGAATTATTGGAATACGAATTTCCTTTAGGATTCTGGCACCAAAAAATAAAAATATTTAGAAATATGTTTTTCAATCTCAACCTTCCCCTTATAGATATTTCAGGCAATTATCGGAAGGCTCGATCAAGTCTTGTGAAGGGTGTTGTAATATTAAAAAATTCTGTATAAAAAGTCAAAATCGTAAATATCGTGATATTTATCGAAATTGTGCTCTACAAAAATATAGATATATTGGGTATCATTTATGACTGGTATTAAATTAGGAGTAATTAACTGAATCAGAACAACGAATAAATAGTCTGATTACCAAGTTAAAACACGGGTTAATTCTTGTTCCCGTCCTAAAAATATTTGTGATAGCTCATTCGATTCGGAATGACGTCTAGAAGAATGTATCTCAAGTATTTATCAGCACATAAAAAATTGCAATTGTTATGATCAAAATAAGATGAAAAAAAAATATTCAGTTTTTAATCAAAAACTCAAAAACTATTGATATTTAAGAACTTTTGAAAAAAGATCTCGAAAGAAGAGGAAATTTCCAATAAAAAAGTTTCGTCTCCAGGAATTTTATCTCCATTATTTATAATTGTTATTCAACGCCGAAAATAGGTCTCCAATCTTTGTTTTTACAAAAGTCGACATAAAAGTTTAAATAACGGACCTATACATTTTTTACTTCCTGGAGCCCTTCTTATATACATACTTAACAAGATCACGTGATAAACAAAATATATTTTGAAAGATAAGTGCCATGTGAAGTGGAATGAATAGAAAAATCGAATTAAACGGCT
The DNA here is from genome assembly GCA_018342105.1 of Gonioctena quinquepunctata. Taxonomy (NCBI): domain Eukaryota; kingdom Metazoa; phylum Arthropoda; class Insecta; order Coleoptera; family Chrysomelidae; genus Gonioctena; species Gonioctena quinquepunctata. Next base: position 33,080 of record JAFIRS010001960.1, on the reverse strand, counting down.
TTCTTCACATAAAGGATTCAATATAAAATTGAACCAGAAAATGGTAGATCTCAGGTGAAAAACAACTACTTTCCTGGCAAATACCACGCAGAACGTTGAATAATATTCACCTGAAAATCCATGCATACTTCCATATAATATCAATGGACATTGAATGCAAATGTTTCTTTCGATAAGCTCGATTATGTTCAATTTATGTCGTGTTCACCTAACAATCGCATACCGGTTTCAGGCTCTTGGCCTCATCAGTACGAGTATCAACCAGCCAAAGTCCAAAGAACTCTGGCTGAAGTGAGGCACAACGTAAACAAACCATCATCGATCTTGTAACACTATAGTACGCCGGAAAGATGAACTTTAACGGCGGTACCTAGTGACAGAAAGAACACTCGAAATCTCCACCTCGATAGGTTTCTAAATAAGATTCCTTCAGTAGAAGCAAGCCGTCAGCATATAGTGAAGAAGTGCCATGAAGTGGAATGAATAGAAAAATCGAATTAAACGGTTTCTTCACATAAAGGATTCAATATAGATTGAACCAGAAAATGGTAGATTCAGGTGAAAACAACTACTTTCCGGCAATACACGCAGAACGTTGAATGATATTCACCTGAAAATCATGCATACTTCCATAATATCAATGGACATTGAATGCAAATGTTTCTTTCGATAAGCTCGATTATGTTCAATTTATGTCGTGTTCACTACAATCCGCATACGGTTTCAGCTTTTGGCCTCATCGGAGGATATCAACCAGCCAAGGTTCAAAGAACTCTGGCTGAAGTGAGACACAACGTAAACAAACCATCATCGATCTTGTAACACCTAGAGGACGCCGGAAAGATGAACTTTAACTGGCGGTACCTAGTGACAGAAAGAAACACTCCGAAAATCTCCCACCTCGATATTTGTATTGAATCCTTTATGTGAAGAAAACCGTTTAATTCGATTTTTCTATTCATTCCACTTCACATGGCACTTATCTTTCACTATATGCTAGACGGGCTTGCCACTCCTACTGAGAAGGAATCTTTTATTTAGAAACCTATCGAGGTGGGAGATTTATGGAGTGTTTCTTTCTGTCACTAGGTACCGCCAGTTAAAGTTCATCTTTTCCGGCGTACCTATAGGTGTTACAAGATCGATGATGGTTTGTTTACGTAGGTCTCACTTCAGCCAGAGTTCTTGACCTTTGGCTGGTTGATACTCCGTACTGATGAGGGCCAAGAAGCCTGAAACCGGTATGCGGATTGTTAGGTGAACACGACATAAATTGAACATAATCGAGCTTATCAGAAAGAAACATTTGCATTCAATGTCCATTGATTTTATATGGAAGTATGCATGGATTTTCAGGTGAATATCATTCAACGTTCTGCGTGGTATTGCCAGAAAGTAGTTGTTTTTCACCTGAGATCTACCATTTTCTGGTTCAATTTATATTGAATCCTTTATGTGAAGAAACCGTTTAATTCGATTTTTCTATTCATTCCACTTCACATGGCACTTATCTTTCACTATATGCTAGACGGGCTTGCCACTCCTACTGAGAAGGAATCTTTTATTTAGAAACCTATCGAGGTGGGAGATTTTCGGAGTGTTTCTTTCTGTCACTAGGTACCGCCAGTTAAAGTTCAGCTTTTCCGGCGTACCTATAGGTGTTACAAGATCGATGATGGTTTGTTTACGTTGTGTCTCACTTCAGCCAGAGTTCTTTGGACCTTTGGCTGGTTGACTACTCCGTACTGATGAGGGCCAAGAAGCCTGAAACCGGTATGCGGATTGTTAGGTGAACACGACATAAATTGAACATAATCGAGCTTATCAGAAAGAAACATTTGCATTCAATGTCCATTGATATTATATGGAAGTATGCATGGATTTTCAGGTGAATATCATTCAACGTTCTGCGTGGTATTGCCAGGAAAGTAGTTGTTTTCACCTGAGATCTACCATTTCTGGTTCAATTTTATATTGAATCCTTTATGTGAAGAAACCGTTTAATTCGATTTTTCTATTCATTCCACTTCACATGGCACTTATCTTTCACTATATGCTAGACGGGCTTGCCACTCCTACTGAGAAGGAATCTTTTATTTAGAAACCCATCGAGGTGGGAGATTTTGGAGTGTTTCTTTCTGTCACTAGGTACCGCCAGTTAAAGTTCATCTTTTCCGGCGTACCTATAGGTGTTACAAGATCGATGATGGTTTGTTTACGTTGTGTCTCACTTCAGCCAGAGTTCTTTGGACCTTTGGCTGGTTGACTACTCCGTACTGATGAGGGCCAAGAAGCCTGAAACCGGTATGCGGATTGTTAGGTGAACACGACATAAATTGAACATAATCGAGCTTATCAGAAAGAAACATTTGCATTCAATGTCCATTGATATTATATGGAAGTATGCATGGATTTTCAGGTGAATATCATTCAACGTTCTGCGTGGTATTTGCCAGGAAAGTAGTTGTTTTCACCTGAGATCTACCATTTTCTGGTTCAATTTTATATTGAATCCTTTATGTGAAGAAAACCGTTTAATTCGATTTTTCTAAAATATATTTTATTTGTTATAATTTTGTTAAATGAACAAAAATTAAATATTAAAAAAATGTTGTTGACAAATGTATATACATGTTTTCTTAAATGGATTAATTAACGTAGAAAATTTTTTTACGTCATTTGTTGAGAAATTGTTTATAAAAAAATGGACGGGTATAATATTTAAAAAAAAAAAACTCACCATTTGATTGTTAAGACAAAATAATGATTGGAAAAAAAAACCCTAAATAGATTTTTCAATTGTTTATAATAGTTTTTTTGTATTTAGTTTGTTTAAATAATTAATGGAGAAATTTATTTGTCTTTGAAAATCATAAGTGGCATTTCTCTATGGGTTAACAAATTTTTTTTTATCAATAATTTAATTGTTCATTAAGTTAACAATTTGTTATAAACAATTTGTGACCCTTGGTATATTTTTTTCCTGGAGGTGAAAAAAAATACGGAAACAGCCATATTTAACAAAGTACTGAAAAACATTTTTTTTTTAAAATTTTTGAATATAACAATTTTTTTCAGTATTTTATTATATATGGTTTTTTGTTTTATTTTTTTTATTTCCAGGAAAAAATAAACCAAGGGTTACAAATTGTTTATAACAAATAAAATTATTGATATTTTTTTTTGTTAACCTATAGAGAAATGCCAATTATGATTTTTAAAGAGAAAAAAAATCTTAATTAATTATTCAAACAAACGAAATATAACAAAAAAACGATTATAAACAATAAAAAAATTATTTGAGGTTTTTTTTAAATCATCATTTTGTCTTGACAATAAAATGGTAAGAATTTTTTTTTAAATATTTCACTTGTCTATTTGTTTATAAACAATTTGTTAACAAGAACATTTCTTCGTACGGTAATTAATCCATTGTCAGATGCAAAACCAGCTGTATAATAACATTTGTCAACAATTTTTTTTTCACATTTTTTTTTTATATTACATTTTTGTTTATTCAAAAAAATTATAACGAACAAAATATAAAACTTTAATAAACTTTAATCGAGTGATTCTGTTGAGTATGTATATAAGAAGGGCTTCAAGAAGCAAAAAATTCATATGTTAATTATTTAAACTTTTATGTCGACTTTTGCAAAAACAGAGATTGGGTAAAAATTAGTTGATTAACAATCGTATAACTTTTTGAAAAATTGACAAAAGAATGTTTTTCCAACGGGACTTTATTATTTCAAGTGTTCTGATGATACCATGATTTTTTCAAATTTTTTAATTAATATTTAATACTATCAAAAAATTATTCTATGTGATATACTGTCTCCAGCGGTGTTGCGCTCATGCGGTAACGGCCGCGCGGAGACCTCTTTTCGGCGTTGAATAAAAATTATAAATAATGGAGATAGAATTCAGGGAGATGGATTTTTTTATTGGAAATTTCCTGCTCTATAAGGATCTTTCCTTAAAAGTTCTCAAATATCAACAGTTTTTGAGTTATTAACGAAAAACTGAATATCTTTTTTTTCATCTCATTTTGTTAATAACAATTGCAATTTTTTATGTGCTAATAAAGCTCGAGATACTTTTTTTCTAGACGTCATTCCGAATCGAATGAGCCATCGCACATATTTTTAGGACCAGGAAAAAGAATTTACCCGTTTTTTAACTTGTTAATCAGACTAAAACAAACATTGATTTGAAAAAATCGAATTAAACGGTTTTCTTCACATAAAGGATTCAATATAAAATTGAACCAGAAAATGGTAGATCTCAGGTGAAAAACGACTACTTTTCTGGCAAATACCACGCAGAACGTTGAATGATATTCACCTGAAAATCCATGCATACTTCCATATAATATCAATGGACATTGAATGCAAATGTTTCTTTCTGATAAGCTCAATTATGTTTAATTTATGTCGTGTTCACCTGACAATCCGCATACCGGTTTCAGGCTTCTTGGCCCTCATCAGTACGGAGTAGTCAACCAGCCAAAGGTCCAAAGAACTCTGGCTGAAGTGAGACACAACGTAAACAAACCATCATCGAGCTTGTAACACCTATAGGTACGCCGGAAAAGATAAACTTTAACTGGCGGTACCTAGTGACAGAAAGAAACACTCCGAAAATCTCCCACCTCGATAGGTTTCTAAATAGAAGATTCCTTCTCAGTAGGAGTGGCAAGCCCGTCTAGCATATAGTGAAAGATAAGTGCCATGTGAAGTGGAATGAATAGAAAAAATTCGAATTAAACGGTTTTCTTCACATAAAGGATTCAATATAAAATTGAACCAGAAAATGATAGATCTCAGGTGAAAACCAACTACTTTCCTGGCAAATACCACGCAGAACGTTGAATGATATTCATGATGAGGGCCAAGAAGCCTGAAACCGGTATGCGGATTGTCAGGTGAACACGACATAAATTAAACATAATCGAGCTCATCAGAAAGAAACATTTGCATTCAATCTCCATTGATATTATATGGAAGTATGCATGGATTTTCAGGTGAATATCATTCAACGTTCTGCGTGGTATTTGCCAGGAAAGTGGTTGTTTTTCACCTGAGATCCACCATTTTCTGGTTCAATTTTATATTGAATCCTTTATGTGAAGAAAACCGTTTAATTCGATTCTTTCTATTCATTCCACTTCACATGGCACTTATCTTCCACTATGTGCTAGACGGGCTTGCCACTCCTACTGAGAAGGAATCTATTATTCAGAAACCTATCGAGGTGGGAGATTTTCGGAGTGTTTCTTTCTGTCACTAGGTACCGCCAGTTAAAGTTTATCTTTTCCGGCGACAAAGTGGGCCATGGACTGATGAGTATACTCACTGAATGAAAATTGTGGCATACCAAAATCATTCCATTTTATCAATTTGAGAATATTGGTCGAAAAAAAGAGACTCTTATAAGTGGTACTAATTTTAAATATATTTACAAACAGACAAACAATGTGAATCATTTAGTGGTAGTATGCTGGAGAGGAGTATCCCTGAGCTAATGGGGCAGAGTATCCATGAGCTAATGGAGCAGCATAGCTCACTGGAGCAACAGCCTTGACAGCAACAGCCGCTGGTTCCTTGTGTACTACAGCATTGAATCCATTATGGGCATCAGCAGTATATTCTACGGTACGTTTGGTACCATCAGATTCGATTAGCGAGTAGCTACCTTGGACAACATCTCCATTGCGAGATTCGTGCTGGCTTTTGCTGTCTCCGGTGTGGGGGTCATTCACGGAGTATCCGAAATCGTATTGGGCTGGGGCCTCGGCAACGATGGTCTTGGTGATTGGGGCGGCATAAGCTACTGGAGCAGCTACTCTGTAAGCTGGAGCGGCATAGGACAAAGCTGGAGCAGCGTAAGAAAGAGCTGGGGCGGCGTGGGAGACAACGGGGGCAGCAGAATAAGCGTAAGCTGGTGCAGCTACTTTAGCGTATGCTGGTCCAGCGGCATAGGTAGCTACTGGGGCAGACACGCTGGAGTATGACACAGCAGGGGCAGCAGAGTATGCTACTTTAGCTACTGTTGGGGCTGCGTAGGTCAAAGGAGCAGAATAGGCTGGAAGGAAACCAGCACGGGCTACAGCGACGAAGGCAGCGAATACCACAAACTGTAATGAAATTAGAAAGTTATATTTGGATAAGGATTAATAGACATTTCTGAACGTTTATTCAGTCCAGTTTCAAATGAGTCAATTAAATCAATTCATTGTATCACATTATTTCAATTTAGTATACAAATTTTGTCCAAGTCAGCATCATATATTTAATAGTCAATGCAGTAGAACATTCTCCTCCACATTTTCCAGTTTTCATCACAAAAAAAATAATTCCTCGAATCCGCATAACCACTGTTTGATAACACATTCTCGAAAAAATATCACTTCGTATTCACATACGGCACTAATAACTTACTTTGAATGCCATGTTTGTCTGCTTGTTGAACGAACTCTGATAATTTTTCGGTCGTAGCTAGTTTATATATAAAATCAGTATGCCTCCGGTTAGGTTCTCTTATTCGGGGCGAACTCACTTTCACTTGATTTGATCAAATGTAATATATTGTTTTACATTATTGACATTGACCTAGTGATCGGAGATCATGAAATAATTGGAAGAGAAGTATAGAGGACTACTCTCGTTTCGGACTTCCATCGTCTTAATGGATTTAAAAGGTTTTCATGACGTTTCGACTGATTGTATCTGCATTCGTCTTCAGGTGAATACTGACAAGTTTAGGTTTGGGTGAGTCATGAATATTACTTTATCTAGCAATTTGTTATATTGATATGAGGAATTATGTTATGATGATAATATATATTCAAAGGAGGAATTCATATGCGGATATCAGCTCATATGTTCTTAATGCCACAAATAACTGAAAAATGTGGCTTTTTCTGACATTCAGTGGGAAATATCAAAATTATTTTTTTCTGAACACTTTCGATTTATCAGAGAATAACTATGAAAAATACAAATTGTGGATATTTTCTTTGATATATTCGATTCTGAGATTTCCAACTAACATTATAGAGGAATTATAACAAACAGAGACAAAATAACTTCAGAATGTCAAAATTCACTTATTTTTCAAGTTCTATCAACTCCAAAATTATAATTCTAGTTGTAAAAACAATGATTAAGACCAAGAAATGTCCTTCAAAATACATCAACTCCAAAGGCAAGATACATAGTGGAAAATCACTGATTAGAATCAAACACCATCATATCCCAATTATTCATTAGGTAAAATGTTACTCAAAGATAACCAGGTAAATGTCTCCGAAGTCCACGTACTTCAGAATATATATGTATCTTATTATAACCTCAAATACGTTGATATACTCAGGAAATGAAGCAGTCGGTAAATAGATAGGATGTGTGTATTTACATACAGTAAATAAAGTAATACTCATGACTCTAAAGTAACACCGGTTGAAAAGGAAAAAAATCACAAACAGAAAATACCTCAGGTTCATTTATAATGATAATAATGTTTATTTCCAAAAAAACAGGAAGTTGCGTTTTTTACATGTAATTCAAGAAGTGAATAAAGAATGGCTCACTGAAGTAACAATACTGAAAAATTGATTCTTGTGCGTGATTTAGCCACTTTAGTATTAAAACAATGTAAAATAACAAAAGTTGAGGTTAGTAAGAATGAATGAGTTAGGAAGTAACAATTTAATAATAATAATAAAATATATAATAATGATATAACTAATAATGATAGTAGATAATAAATGGCGAAAACTAATATCCACCATTTCTTACTTTGAATCATCAACTTATTCATACGATATATTATTTGTTTTCATTAATCATTCAGTATGTCTTGAATATACAGGGTGTTTCCTAACTACGAAACTTCAGGGGGTGTTTCGTTAGGTCATTTGACAAAAAAAAGTTCCTATGAACATATGTTCGGAGTTGCTTCGTTTCTGAGATACAGGACGTTGAAGTATAAAAAAAGAGATTTATAAAATATCCTGAATATCCGGAAACCGATTTGGTTGAAATGTGGTACAGCTATTTGAAGTAATAAGGCAATTATTTGGCCCTAAGTAGGTCCAGTGGCGTCTCAGTAGGCACCACAGCCAACAAAACTGAGAAAAAAATTATTTTCTCCTTTTCAGTGCATTTGAATATAAGCGTGGATTCTAAAAAGTTTTTTATAAGCGTGGTAAAAATACAACTTTTTGGCCTTTTGTGTTTTTTTTCATATTTAGCTTAGTTTTCGAGAACAAAAAAATGAAGGCACTCTACAATCATGATAACCTGCTATGGAGACCAGCTGACAGTGATAGTATTGTCATATCAGTAAAAGTCAGAGTTGTCAATTAGCAGTGATTCTATCATGAATACCTCTACTAACGCTGAAATGGCTGACATGCACTTTATTTATGGATTAGCAAATGGAAATGCGGAAGATGCACGGATAATCTACCAGGATAGATATCTTAACAGAGTAATTCCATGTGCTAAAACATTTAGAACGCTACATGCAAGATTATGTGAAACTGGAAGTTTTAATAAAAATGTAAGTGGTGGAAGACCAGAAACTGTAACAACGCCTGAACTAAAATGAGCTATACTTGATGCGATAGAAGAAGATCCTTCAAATAGTACCAGGAAGATTGCACTGCAGCTTGAAGTAAGCCCAAAAACCGTTCGAAAAGTTCTAAAAAGAAACCTCCTATATCCATATCACATACAGCGGGTCCAAGCTCTACTGCCTAGGGATTTCCACCCAAGAATAATGTTTTGCAGGTGGTTGATTCATACGATGGCACACAACAATAATTTTTTACCAAATATTTTATTTTCGGACGAGGCAAATTTTTCACGAGATTCGATTATGAACTTTCACAATAACCATTTCTGGGCCGACGAAAATCACCACATTATGAGAGAAAGTCATTTTCAGCAACGATTTTCGCTGAACGTTTGGGTAGGAATTATTGGTGACTACCTAATTGGACCCTTTTTTCACCAGCAAGATTATCAGGTCCATCCTACACGACTTTTTTGCGAAATCATTTACCCATTTTGTTGGAAGAAGTACCCGTACTTGTAAGAGGCAACATGTGGTTCATGCACGACGGAGCTCCAGCTCATTTAAGTGTTCTTGCTCGTCAGCATCTCGACATCACCTACCCTAATCACTGGATTGGACGTTCAGGACCTCAACATTGGCCCGCTCGCAGTTCTGATATGAATCCTCTAGATTTATATTTATGGGGTCATCTGAAGGCTCGCTATACTAGATGTGAATGACTTGAGGAATCGAATAAGTGACAATTGCAATGTCATAAGGAATACTCCAGGTATTTTGGAACGTGTCAGACAATCAAGGACACATCGATTGCAGTCGTGTATTTTATCAGACGGTGGACATTTTGCTCATTTACTTTAAGGTCGAAATTGTTTATTTTTTACTTTAGGTTTGTATTTTATGTTGTCCATGGATAATTTGTAGAATAAGTTAAAGTATTTTTTTCTCGAAAACGAAGCTTGATATGAATAAAACACAGGAGACCAAAGAGTTGTATTTTCAGTCGTTTATTCTGAAGAAATAAAATACTACGGAAAAAGTACTTTTTTTTTCTCAGTATTGTTGGCTGCGGTGCCCACTGAGATGCCCCTGGACCTACTTGGGGCCAAATAATTACCTTATTACTTCAAATAGCTGTACCACATTTCAACCACATCGGTTTCAGGATATTTAGGATATTTTATAAATACCTTTTTTTTTTAATACTTCAACGCCCTGTATCTCAGAAACGAAGCAACTCCGGACATATGTTCATAGGAACTTTTTTTGGTCAAATGACCTAACGAATCACCCACTGAAGTTTCGTACCGTAGTTAGGAAACACCCTGTATACCCTCCGTATTTTTTATGTCGTACCACTATTGGCATCTGGAAAACGGTAAATGATACTGGTTAAATAGGACAAAAGTTGCCTATTTAAGTGAACAATGAAATGATGTTTCTAAATCGAAAATATCACAAACTGTTTTTAAAATATACGGGAAAACCGAAATGGCCCGTTTGCTTTTCTTTGCGCTGGCGCCTCTATTTTTAGGAATATGGAAATGTGTTCAAAAAACTATCTCTCTGTTTCAAATTTACTTCAATATGCTGTGCTTTGATTTCCAATACCGACGTTTGGTTCCTCGTTACCAGATAATCGCCTAGAATCTCCGATAGGAACTCAAGATACACCCCCGTCAATGGGGTATCGAAAAAGTACGGACCAACGATTTTGGTATCCAAAACACCAACCCAGACATTAATGCCGAACCTTTCTTGAAAATTAGTGGGTCCATGTAAATTAGCATTCTCCTGTCGCCAGTGATAATTAATATTCCTGTTGGACCATCCATTATTTGTGAACCGACTTTCGTCGCACCATAGAATTTCACTACAAACTTCATCATCTTGCAGAAAATTTCTCAGTAGCCATGTGCAAAATTCTACCCTTTCATTGTAGTCTGTTGAACGTAAATGATGTACTTTTATCAATCTGTAGGGCTTGAATTTATATTTTTTCAAAATTTTTCTTGTTGACGAATGCGATATACCACGATTTCTCGCTATCTCTCTGAAATATACTTCCTCATTCTGATTTCTCTTGTATTCCACGAATTCTGATTCAAATTATCATTTTACTATGTGTAACATGAAACTTCAAAAAAATTTACCAAAACGTCGATTTCATTAGCACCACCATTTCCAGTAATAGGGCAACTTTTATTCTTAGATTTCCCAAATGAACCATGCTCTCATAAACTTCTTTCAATACGTTTATAAATTCTGGCAGTGGGCTGACGACGTTTGGGATACATATCCAACATATCCACTTTCTCATAATTAAAAATCTCCATAGTTTTTGTTTCAACGTGTAAATAATCCACCCTTCAGATTTGAATTCGTTAATTCACTTTCTTTCATTCCATGGCTCACTACATACTTCATGAAGTTTGAAACTTTCCGTTTTCATTTGAAAAAGGTTCGTTCGGGAATACGTATAGGACTCATAGACAGACAAAAGAATCGCCTATGAATGGACTTCTCGGATTTTTTACATAAAAGAAATGTATAAAGTAATTCTATTAATCGTTGTTCCTTGTTATTCTTCTGCTTTTTCCTTGTCATCACATTTTGAACTCGATTTGATTTCAAGTTTGAGTATTCATTCAAGGTAGATTCATTTTAAATTTTATCCTGGCAACTTTCAAATACCCTTTCTCGGTGAGATAAGAACTAAGTGAATTCATTAAAAAAATACAGGTCTGAAGAACGAAACGTTATACTTAAAATCAAAGCACAGCATATCGAAGCAAATTCAAAACTTAGAAGAAAGTTTTTTGAATGCATTTCCATATTCCTAAGATTAGAGACGCCAGAGCAAAGAGAAAAAATGGGTTATTTTCTATTTGGAAACATCGTTTCATTGTTCACTAAAATATGAAACATTTCTCCAATTTAACCAACTTCCTATCATTTACTATTTTCGAGATGCCAATAGTGGTAGGACATAAAAAATACGGATATATATATATATATATAAATATATATATATATATATATATATATATATATATTTATATATATATATATATATATAGGAAGGAAGTGCAAGGATGAACAACACTTGGTAGAAAACGACAAACCAACGGAGTCAACAAACAGAAGCCCGCCGCACATTTGTGGTTTCGGATAGCAGACCCTGAATTCCAGGGCAAGAAACAACGTCGCCAAGGAAGCAGCTATATGTTTATATATAGATATATATATATATATATATATATATATATATATATATTGTTATGTTATGAAAGACCAGAAATTTATTTTAAAAGGAAAAAAGAAATAATTTCAATAAAAACCCACAAAAATAATAATTACTTAATAGTTAGTAGTTCAAGAGATATTGTTTTTACATATTTTCAAGATTCTATTTCTTTTATGAAGCCTCTGTATAATATTGATAGATGAAAATATACAAATACTATAATGCAATCAGTTTCATACATTGTCAAGATCATTACAACCTATAATTGTTCAAAACATAACAAAATTCTAGATTTACAAAATCATCCTGAATAAAATGTGAACAACAAAATTATAAGCTTGAAACATACAGTATATGAAATTGTATCTAACTAAAAACAGCTAATGGGAGAACAACAAACTTCTTGATGACAATAGCCAATCAGGGAACAGTATGGTCAGATGTTTAAATTAAAAAAAAAGGAAAAAAAAATTTAAAAAAAAAAAATTGTTAATAAGTTTTGACAAATAACCCCAAAGAGTGATAATGTGACAACAAAGTGCGCGAATTTGAAAATTCAAAAAACAGATTCTGAAAGAAGAGAAGATTTTAAGCTCTCAGAACTCTATCTCCATTATTTATAATTTTAATTTAACGCTGAAAATGGGTCTCCGAACGACATTTTTAGGTTGCGCGCACGGCGTCAAAAGCGAGTACGACACATTAATTAATTTATTTAAGGTATTAAATATATTTTTTTTTATTTGAAAATACTATGGTGTATTCAAAACACTATAAATAATTTATTGTCGTTGGAAATTTTACTTAGAGTTGATTTTTCAACAAGTTAAACGATTGTTAACTAACACAACTTTCTCGAACTTCTGTCTTAATTGTAAATTAAAAAAAATGTTTAAATAATTGTCGTAAAAATTTTTCACTTCGTAGAGCCTTTCTTATTTACATACTCAACAAGATCACGCCATAAAAAATGAAAAAATATTCACACGTTGTTTATAATAATTTTTGTATTTGAACAAAAACTAAAAAATCCAAGTAATGTTGTTGAATTTTTTTTTTCTAAATCATCATATTATCGTTTTTTCATCAATACAAGATATAAATTGATTTGCAAATAAAATTTTCCCGCCATTTGTTGTCAAATTTTTTATAAACAAATTGATTATTTCGATATTTTTAAAAATGTTTTTGCACAACTCCATTATATCACAAATATTATGATTTTTGAAAAAAAATATTTTAGTTAATAACAATGTTTGATTGTTTATAATAGTTTTTTTTTATTTTTCTATTGTTTAAATAATTACTTAAGGAATTATTTTTTTCTAAAAATCATAATCGGCAGTCTTTTATGAAGTAACAAAAAACTATTTTTTTTGTCAACAATTCCATTGTTTATCAACTTACCAATTTGTTATAAACAAATTTTCAACTTTGTTAGATTTTTTTTCCGAAACTTCCAAAATTTACAAAAACAACCATATATAACGAAGTATAAATTTTTTTTTTTCTTCCCAAAGTAAAATAAAAAATTGGAAAACATTTTTTTCTATATTTTAATATATATGGTTATTTTTGTAAATTTTGGAAGTTTCGGAATTTTTTTAAAAAAGTCAAAAAAAAAATTATAACAAATTGGTAAGTTAATAAACAATGGAATTGTTGATAAAAATATGTTTATTGTTACTTTATAGAGGACTATCAATAATGATTTGAAAAAAATTATAATTCCTTAACTAATTATTCGAAACGATATAAAAAACGATTTTTTTTTTAAAAAATTTAATTAAAAAATTTTAAAAAATTAAATAATCAATTTGTTTATAAAAGTTATCAACAAATGGCGTTTTTTTTGCAAATCAATTTATATCTTGTATCAATAAAAAACGATATGATGATTAAGAAAAAAACAATTTTTTTTAACAATATTACTTGGATTTTTTTGTTTTTGTTCAAGTACAAAAATTATTATAAACAAAGTATGAATATTTTTTTAACTTTCATGGCGTGATCTTGTTAAGTATGTATATAAGAAAGGCTCTACGAAGCGAAACATTTTTACGACAATTATTGAAAAAAAAATTCATCTACAATTAAGACAGAAGTTCGAGAAAATTTTGTTAGTTAACAATCGTTTAACTTGTTGAAAAATTAACTTTAAGTGAAATTTCCAACGGGAATAATTTATCAATAGTGTTCCAAATACACCATAATTTTTTCAAATTAAAAAAAAAAAATTTAATACCTTAAATAAATTAATTAATGTGTCGTACTCACTTTTGACGCCGCGCGCGCAACCTAAAAATGTCGCTCGAAGACCCATTTTCAGCGTTAAATTAAAATTATAAATAATGGAGATAGAGTTCAAATTTTTTTATTGGAAATTTTCTCTTCTTTCAGAATCTTTTTTTGGAATTTCTTAAATATTGATAGTTTATGAAATATTGGCAAAAAACATAATGCCATTTTTTTCTCATCTTCAATTGTTTATAACTTTTGAAATTTTTTATGTGCTAATACACGATTTTGGCACATTTTTCTAGGCGTTATTCCGGATCCAATGAGCTATCACACATAATTTTAAGAGCAGTATCTCTATTTTAGACCATTTTCAACTTGTCGAGTAGACTAATTGAAGTATAACGATCTCATTTCATATGTTGCAAACTCCCACTACGGTAACTTAACCACAACAATGTAAATTAGCTATTGATTGGAAGCGAAACAAGCCTAGAAGTGGTGTGAAATCAACTGTTTCACGATTCTTAGTTCATATTGAATAAACAACCAATAACATTGAAAACATTGATCGATAGATGACTTTCTGTTGATAAATGTCAATAAAGTAACCTAACCTCAAATATTTATAAATAAATGTGGGAAGCTAAATACACCTGTGTAGAATGAGAAAGGAATTTTTGTTTTCAATAGTTTACATTATTATTACAATGATTGTGCAAAGCGCTCTCGACTTTCGTCAAATCAGGTGCAGGAAGTAATGCAATAAATGAAGACATTTCGGTTCAAGAATACTAATAATGGCCTGAATTCTAACGGATCACATGTTGAGATTCAATCACATCCACTTGGTCTCAATATGTGATCCGTTAGCTTCTAAGCCATTATTAGTATTCCTAAACTGAAGCGCTTTACACAATTAATAAAATATCAAGTTAACAAAAAATCAAAAATTCCTTTTTCATTTAATATTATGCCATGAGGCGTATTTCAGAAGTTGCGCATGCGCAGTGGTTGTCGAGAACTTATATGAAAAGGGATACATTGATTTCCTTGACTTCACTTCGTTTACATTGGGTCCCATGGAGTTGTTATCAATTTTGGTAGTTGATGAATACATGCTTTTGTCCCAGTCTCTTTTTCACTGTCCCACCCTCAAAGATTCATTCCATTTTTCTTGAACTCCAGAGTATTTGCCACCATCTTTTGTCACGTTGACATCCATTTTTTCTTGTGAATGCTACCATGAGTGGGGAGACAAAGTGGGCCATGGACTGATGAGTATACTCACTGAGTCAACATTGTAGGGGGTACCGAAAAAATTCCATTTTATCAATTTGAGAATATTGGTCGAAAAAAAAATCGTATAATTGGTAATAATTTCAAATATATTTACAAACAGACAAACAATGTGAATCATTTAGTGGTAGTATGCTGGGGAAGAGTATCCGTGAGCTAATGGGGCAGAGTATCCATGAGCTAATGGGGCAGCATAGCTCACTGGAGCAACAGCCTTGACAGCAACAGCTGCTGGTTCCTTGTGTACAACAGCATTGAAACCATTGTGGGCGTCAGCAGTATATTCTACGGTACGTTTGGTACCATCAGATTCGATTAGAGAGTAGCTACCGTGGACAACATCTCCATTGCGGGATTCGTGCTGGCTTTTGCTGTCTCCGGTGTGGGGGTCATTCACGGAGTACCCAAAATCGTATTGTGCTGGGGCTTCGGCAACGATGGTCTTGGTGATTGGGGCAGCATAAGCTACTGGAGCAGCTACTTTGTAAGCGGGAGCGGCATAGGACAAAGCTGGAGCAGCGTAGGATATAGCTGGGGCGGCGTGGGAGACAACTGGAGCGGCAGAATAGGTGTAAGCTGGTGCAGCTACTCTAGCGTATGCTGGTCCAGCAGCATAGGTACCTACTGGGGCAGACACGCTGGAGTATGACACAGCTGGGGCAGCTGAGTATGCTACTTTAGCTACTGTTGGGGCTGCGTAGGTCAGAGGAGCAGAATAGGCTGGAAGGAGACCAGCACGGGCTACAGCGACGAAGGCAGCGAATACCACAAACTGTAATGAAATTCAAAAGTTATATTTGAATAAGTATTAATAAATATTTCTGAACGTTCGTTTAGTCCATTTTCGAAATCAATTCATTGTATCACATTATTTCAATCTGATATACAAATTTTGTGCTAGTCAGCAACATATACTCAATAGTCAATCAAATCAAGAATTTGAATTCCTCAAAAAGTCATTGGTAATCTGCACTAGAACATTCTTCTCTACATTTTCCACTTTCAATCATAATAAAAATAATTCATCGAATTCGCATAACCACTGTTCGATGACACGTTCTCGAAAAAATATCACTTCGAATTCACATACATACATAACTTACTTTGAATGCCATGTTTGTCTGCTTGTTGAAAGAACTTTGATAATTTTTCGGTTGTAGCTAGTTTATATATAAAATCAGTATGCCTCCGGTTAGGTTCTCTCATTCGGGGCGAACTCACTTTCACTTGATTTGATCAATGGAAAATGTAATATATTGTTTCACATCATTGACATTGACCTAGTGATCGAAGATTATGAAATAATTAAAAGAGAAGTATAGAGAATTACTCTCGATTCGGACGTCCATCGCCTTGATGGATTTAAAAAGTTTTTACGACGTTTCGAATGCTTGTATCGTCTTCAGGTGAATACTGACAAGTTTAGGTGCTACTTACCAATTTATATGTCTGTCGGCGCAATGGTGCGTGTTATTCCGCCATGTGCAGTGGTGCGTGTAATTTCGCGAGGTGTGGTGGTGCGTGAAGTTTCGCGCCTCTGCAGTCCGCCATAAAGAGCAATTAGTGGTTTCCATATGTTCTTGATCTCAATGCTTGGTTGACTAAAGGCGTTATTGGCTCCGATGTAGGTGGCCCCTTCGAACTTTCGTTTGAACCATGGTTTCTCTCTATGTAGAACACTGGCGTCGTCCCATAGAATTCGATGGTGCTCAGTCCAGGCGTGGTCAGCAATTCCCGATTTTGACGTTTTTCCACGTTCTTGTGCTCAGCCAATCTTACCGATAACGGCTTCTGTGTCTCTCCAATGTAGAGAAGTTTAAAGAGGCCGCCTACATCGATGCCAATAACTTATTGTACGTTTTCTCAACTTGAAATAAAACAAAATTTGATGGAAAATTATGATTTTTTTGTGTAATATCTAACAGAAAACAACGACTTCTTCCCCAAAAAATTCAAACGCTGCAGTGGACTGGAAAAAACTCGGATATATTAAATTAACATTTTTAATTTATTAGTTATTTGTTTTTCTTTTTGTAATCTACAGAATTCAGTGGATGGGATTTTTTTTTCAAGATGTATTTCTCACCATAAATCACATGTCAATAGGATGTTATTGACGAAAATAGATTCTGGATTCCTACAATTATCAGGAAGACTGGAATAGTTCCAGAAGCAATTTTACTCTCTAATAAAGGATAATAAGGAAATATTGCAGAAAGAATTTTTGAGATATATATAATTTTTATATCTTATATGATTATTGAATTATTAGTTTCTATAAATAAGTCTTAGGTATTTTTAGTTTTCAATGAGCTTATTTTTTTTACTTTACTTTTACTTTAGAGTCATGAATATTACTTTATCCAGAAATATGTTATATTGATTAGAGGAATTGTTATATCGATAAGATATATTCAAAGGAGGAATTCAAATGCGGATATCAGTTCATATGTTCTAAATGCCACAAATCATCGAAAAATGTGGCTTTTCCTGACATTCAGTGGGAAATATCAAAATAATTGTTTTCTACACACTTTCAATTTATCCGAGAATAACTATGAGAAATACAAATTGTAGATATTTTCTCTGATCAATTCGATTCTGAGATTATTAGAACTAACATTATATCGAAATTATAACAAACAGGATGAGACAAAGTAACTTCAGAATGTCAAAACTCACTTCTCTTTCAAGTTCTATCAACTCCACACTTATAATTCTAGTTTGAAAACCATGATTGAGACCAAGACATCTCCTTCAAAATACATCAACTTCAAAGGCAAGATAATATAGTGTGAAATCACTGATTAGGTACAATGTGTTACGAAGATCACCAGCTGAATGTCTCCGAGGTCCACGTATTTCCGAGTATTTATTGAAATTACATATATATATATATATATATATATATATATATATATATATATATATATTTTATTATAACCTTAAATATGTTGATATACTCAGGAAATGAAGCAGTCGGTAAATAGATAGGATGTGTTTATTTACATAGAAAATCCTAATATACATACAGTAAATAAAGTAATACTCATGACTCTAAAGCAACACCAGTGAAAAAGGGAAAAAATCAAAATCTGGAAATACCTCAGATTCATTTAAAATAATAATAAGGCTTATTTCCAAAAAAACAGGAAGTTGCGTTTTTTACATGTAATTCAAGAAGTGAATTAATAATGGCATCACTGAAGTAACAATACTGAAAGATTGATTCTTGTACGTAATTTAGCCAATTCAGTATTAAAGCAATGTAATATAACTAATAGTTGAGATTAGTGAGTATGAGTGAGTTAAGAAGTAACAATTTGATAATAATAATAAAATATATAATAATGATATAACTAATAATAATAGTAGATAATAGATGGTGAAAACTAATGTCCACTATTTCTCACTTTGAATCATCAACTTATTCATACAATATATTATTTGTTTTCATTATTCATTCAGTTTGTCTTGTGTATTGTATACCTACAGTCCGTATTTTTTATGTCGTGCCACTGTTGGAATCTGGAAAACGGTAAATGATACGGAGTTGGTTAAATGAGACACAAGTTGCCCATTTTAGTAAACAATGAAATAATGTTTCCAAATCGAGAAAATCACAAACCATTTTCAAAAAATATACGGGAAAAATCGAAATGACCCATTTGCTTTCCTTTGCGCTGGCGCCTCTATTTTCAAGAATATGGAAATATTTTCAAAAAACTTCCTTCTCTGTTTTAAATTTACTTCGATATGCTGTGCTTTGATTTTCATTTCGTTCCTCGGGGGCCACCCGCAACTATTTTTTCCCAAATACAGACCTGTATTTTTTCATGAATTAAAGTAGTTTTTATTTTACCGAGTTCAGATACGTATCTAACCTAATTTTTGTTTCAACATTTTTGTCCATGAATTCCATCATCAAGGTCTGAACAATGAAAATTCCAAAATTCATTTTCTACCCACTTTGCTCATGTTTTTGCAGGCAAATGGCGATATTCCACTTTAAATTACACATTAAACTTGAAACTATTTAAAATTAAGACAAAAAACTATAAAAATAACAAAGAACAACAATTTGATATCTCAAGTAAATATTTTTTTAGTCATCGTTACCAACGTCTAACGAAGTGTTCAAACACATTTTCTCAAACACATTTTCGTTCTAAAAATGGTATGTTTGTGGCAATTTTGAAGCATTCGGGGAGTTATAGCCAGTCATGCTCGTCTTATTGAAGCTTTCAACTCTTCCAGATTCTCAAAAGTTGAACTGAACCGTTGGTCCTTGATGAAACCCCATATCGAATAATCAAGAAGAGTGAGGTCAGGTGAACGCAGTGGTCATTTGATAAGACCATTGTTTCCTATCCATCTTCTTGGCATGGTCTTATCGATAAATGTTTTACAAATTCGTGTGCGATGCGGTGGTGCTCCGTCATGTTGGAAATATTCATATTTCTCTAGGACATTCAGAGGCAAACCCACCAGATAATCGCCCAGAATCTCCGATAGGAACTCAAGATACACCCCCGTCAATGGAGTATCGAAAAAGTAGGGACCAATGATTTTGGTATCCAAAACACCAACCCAGACATTTATGCCGAACGTCTCTTGAAAATTAGTGGCTCAATGTGAATTGGCATTCCCCTGTCGCCAGTGATAATGAATATTCCTATTGGGTCATCCATCATTTATGAACCGACTTTCGTCGCACCATAAAATTTTACTATGGTTTTCATCATCGTGTCGAAAATTTATCAGTAGCCATGTGCAAAGTTCTGCTCTTTTATTATAGTCTGTTGAACGCAAACGATGTACTTTTCTCACTCTGTAGGGCTTGAATTTAGGTTTCTTCGAAAAATTGATTGTTGACGAATGCGATATACCACTATTTCTCGATATCTCTCTAAGAGATACTTTCTCATTCTGATTCTACTTGTATTCCACGAATCCTGATCCAAATTATCATTTCACTATGTGTAACATGGAACTTTGAGAAAACTTACCCAAAACGTCGATTTCATTATCACCACCTTTTCCAGTAATATGGCAACTTTTATTCTTAGATTTCACAAATTAACCATGATATCGTAAACTTCTTTCAATACGTTTAAAAATGTTGGCATTGGGCTGACGACGTTCGGGATACATTTCTTGGTACATAGCCAGAGATCTGCGGCTTTTTCTCCAACACCTCGAATTCACGAACAACATATACACTTTCTCATCATAAGAAAACTTCATAGTTTTTGGTTCAACGTGTGAATACTTCACCCTTCAGATTTGAATTCGTTAATTTGTAATCTGTCATTCACTTTCTTTTATTCCATGACTCACTACATACTTAATAAAGTTTGACATTTTCCGTTTTCATTTGGAGTAGGTACGTTTGGGAATACGTAGAGGACTCAAAGACAGACAGAAGAATTGCCTATTGCCTAAGAATGGACACACAAAAAGTGCTTCTTGGCTGTTTGACATAAAAAAAATATCTATAGTAAATGTATCAATCGTTGTTCCTTGTTATTCCTCTGCTTTTTCTTTTTCATCACATTGGATTTGATCTCGATTTGATTTCAAGTTTGAGTATTCATTCATGGTAGATTTATTTTAAATTTTATCCCCGCAACTTAAGTCAAATACCTTTTCAAATACGAACAAAAATAAAATCAGGACCGTATTCCGGAGGGGAGGATTTTCATTGTTATACCTTGATGATGGAATTTATGGGCAAAAATGTAGAAATAAAAACCGGGTAAGATACATACCTGAACCACAGTTTATAGCAAAAGAAACAGTTCGCTCACATGGCGTCGGCACTTTAATCTCTATGTTCCCGTTTGTACACTGCGCAACTCTGATTTTTATCCTTCGCGCATACCGCGTGTTACTGTGTTACTAACACTGACATTTTTCGTATACTTCGAAGAGCGATAATCGCGTACAGTCTTCTGCGCATCCTGAATTCTTTCCCTGGAGTGGATGTTACCTTGGAACATGCATTTGGGCTAAGTGAGCTAACTCCTTCTTTAGCTATAAACTGTGCCTGAACTCGGTAGGATAAGAACTACTTGAATTCATTAAAAAAATACAGGTCCGAAGAACAAAACGTTGTATTGAAAATCAAAGCACAGCATATCGAAGCAAATTTAAAACAGAGAAGAAAGTTGTTCGAATACATTTCCATATTTCTGAAAATAGAGGCTCCCGTTTAATTTTGAAACGGTTCGTGATATTTTCTATTTGGAAACATCTTTTCATTGTTCACTAAAATAGGAAACTTTTCTCTAAATTAACCACCTTCGTATGATTTACCATTTTCGATATTCCAATAGTGGTAGGACAAATATACGGACAAATATATATATATATATATATATATATATATATATATATATATATATATAAATATATATATATATATATATATATATATATATATATTGTTATGATAAGAAATCTTTGTTCAATGTAAAAAGAATCCAAAATGATATAATGATACTGTAACGAACCTAGGCCGGACCTGTCGCCTCGCGCGTTGCCGTCGACAGCGATGAGGTCATCCCCGGAGATGTTCGAGAACAGTCCAGTCGCTCTGCCGTGGAGAGCAACGGTCGATATTGGAAACGATTGGAACATGCTGGTCGCCAACTGCCGGAATTCGAAAGATCGGGAATTCTGTGACGGAGATAAATAGGTAGCCCTCAAGATGGCACGGACAGTCTGAACGAGCCCATACGATCGAGCTATACAGTGGCGTAGTAATATAAATTAAGTTGTAGATTAAGTGTGAAATAAATTAGTAAAACCAAGTTAAGTTTATTTACGTTACAATTGGTGTCGGAAGTGAGATTTTGAAAATAAACAAGTGATCGTGGAGTGGATAGTCAGAAAAATAAATTGATAGACCTTTTTGTACGCCCAAAATAGACAGTGGCCCGGTTTTCGCGAAGTGGACAATTGTGCGTGGGAATATAAACTGATACACTGTTAGCGTGAAACAGAAAATAGACAGTGGCCCGGTTTTCGCAAAGTGGACAATTGTGCGTGGGAATATAAACTGATACACTCTTCGCGTGAAATAGACAATAGACTGGTGGCCCGTGGAAAAGAATTCGCGAAGTGAATTTTTAACAAACTGATAAACTTTTCGTGTGAAACAGACTGATACCTCGTCAAAGACAAAATGTGTTCAAGAAAAGTGCGCCTTGCGGATTTGAAGGTAGCGGAATTGAAACAGGAATTGGAGGAAAGGGAACTGGAAACAACGGGTAAAAAGCAAGTACTCCAGGAAAGACTTGCAGAAGGACTTATACAAGAAGGTGAGGACCCCGAAACATTTTTATTCGAAGTTCCCGGAGGTGATTTAAGTTAGGTAATGGATAAACTCGAAGAAACTACTAAATCCGTGAAAAAAGAACTGCAACAAAATGCTAGAAATCTGGAAGGGAAGCTTGAAAAAAATTCTAGAAATCTGGAAGAGAAGCTTCAAGAAAATTCTATAAATCTGGAAGAGAAGCTTCAAGAAAATTCTAGAAATCACGAAGATAAGCTTCAAGAAAATTCTATAAATCTGGAAGAGAAGCTTCAAGAAAATTCAAGAAGCCTGGAAGATAAGCTTCTAGAAAATTCAAGAAGCCTGGAAGATAAGCTCCTAGAAAACACAGAAGGCTTAAAAAAAGAACTCTGTGGTGTGGCGAATCGTCTGGAAAAAAGAATGGGAACCGTCGAGGCAGAGATGGACAAGATGAAGGAAATAATCAGCGATGAAATCAAAGACGGAATCGAGGCAGAAATGGACAAAATAAAGGAAACGATCAGTAAGCTGGAAAAACAAATTAATAGTGCGTCCTCCACAGAGATGGTTAACGAAAATGCAATGCTGGACGTGGATAAAGTTCAAGAGGGTATAAAAGATGTCAAGGTCATTTCAGAAATAGGGAAACTTTCCATGAAGCCGCCTCAGTTCGACGGAAAAACTCCATGGGCAAATTACCGCCGGCAGTTTGAAGCAGCGGCCAAAGCAAACGGATGGAATGCAGGGGAAAGAGCTGTAGCACTGACACTTGCATTACGTGGAGAAGCGACAAATATTCTACAAACTCTCACCGCCCAAGAACAGGAGGACTATGATCAGCTGATTAAACATCTAGAATTACGATATGGCCACGCCCATTTGGAACACGTATACCACTCCCAACTGAAAAATCGCTGCCAGAAATCGGGCGAATCCTTACAAGAATTCAAAGCTGACATTGCACGCTTGGTTCGTCTCGCCTATCCAGCCACACCGGAGAATGTAATGGAGCGATTAGCGGTTCAGGCATTCTTGGATGGACTCCGTGACCAAGAAACCAGACAAGCGTTGACACTAGCTCGTCCAACACATCTCGTAGACGCACTGGCACGCGCTTTGGAATTTGAGGCAGCAAAGCAATCCTGCAAAAACCAAAGTAAAGTTCGAAGTATTGAAGAAGACTCACAGGAGCATGCTGACTTAAAAGCTGCCATAAGAAAAGTGATGAAGGAAGTTTTGCCTGAGAAAAGACAGATAAGATGCTGGAATTGTGGCAAAATTGGACATGTGCGTAGCAAATGTCCATTATTTGAAAACACGACTCCGATGCAGGAAAACTAAAGAAGGTCGACGAGAAGGGGCAATCGTCGGCCTGTGTCCAGCAAGCCCCGGGTAACAACGCATATGTCGCTATCCTGAAACGACAGAACAGAGGTGTTTTCGTAGACGGTCTCATCAATAACGAGCCTTGCACCATGCTGCTAGATACAGGTGCGACTAGGACAATTCTCGGACCTTCCTTTGCCAGAACACCGGAACGAATTGAACCGACAACTTGGAAGCTACGCACAGCAACAGGGTAGCCAGCTACTGTATATGGCGAGCTACCGATTGAAATAATTTTGGGCAGCACTAAAGTGAAACATCAGGCACTTGTAGCGGACATCGAAGACGATGCAATCATCGGAATGGACATCATGAATTCCAGAGGGTTTGAATTGGATTTCAAAGACGGCGTCCTACGTGTCAACGGAGAAAAGCTGGTACTTCATGGGAGAAGTGAAGAGTTGATCCGTGTGCTGTTGGCTGAAGATGTAAGCGTACCTGAGAGGGCTGAAACCATCCTGGAGGCTCGCCTGGACGGGAGTGCGAGCAGTGGAGACGTGATGATGTTCGAGCCCAAACTTCATGATGAGAAAATTGGACGAGGGATTGCACTAGGGAAGACCTTGTTGCGTGCTGACAAATTTGTGCCGGTAAGGGTCATGAATGTCAATTATTTCCCAGTGACCTTGAAGAAAGGAACAATTTTGGGGCACTGCTCGTCAGTTTCATCTGTGATCCGGGGCGTATGAGGTACGATTAGCCAACCCAACAACTTGCCCACAGAACTAGAAAAATTAGTTGCCATCTCTTCCAAAGACATAAAACCAGCTCAACAGCCCAAACTAAGAGATTTAGTCAAAAAGTACCAAGACATCTTCGATACCGGACAAGGAAAAGGGGGTCGAACTAATGTGGTCCAGCACAAAATTTATACTGGAGGTGCTCGGCCGATCCGGCAATCAGCAAGAAGACTTCCTCTTGCCAAGAAGGAAGAGGCTGACAAAATAGTCAGCGATATGGGAAAAGAAGGAGTTATCGAACCATCTGACAGTCCCTGGTCCTCTCCAGTCGTACTGGTGAAGGAAAAGGACGGATCGACACGCTTTTGTGTAGACTGTCGCCAACTTAATAATGTCACGAAGAAGGACAGTTACCCTCTCCCGAGAATAGATGACACCCTAGACACGTTGGCTGGTTCCACGATTTTCTCGACCCTTGATCTGAAGAGTGGATACTGGCAAGTAGAACTGGCTCAGGAAGATCGAGAAAAGACTGCTTTTACCATCGGCTCAGGATTGTGGCAGTTCACCGTTATGCCATTCGGGCTCTGTAATGCTCCCGCCACATTCGAAAGATTGATGGAAACAGTACTGAAGGGACTCTCATGGAACACGTGTCTAGTGTATCTCGACGACATTATTGTGGTCGGCAGATCATTTGAGGACCACGTGAAAAACTTGGAGGAAGTATTCCTGCGACTGAGGAACTCCGGATTGAAGCTGAGCCCTAAGAAATGCCATCTGTTCCAAAAAGAAGTACGATACCTCGGCCGCGTTGTCTCTGGGAAAGGAGTAGCAGTGGATGACCAGAAGATCAAAGCTGTTAAGGATTGGCCCATCCCAAAAGACATTCACCAACTTCGAAGTTTCCTTGGTTTATGCACATACTATCGCCGATATGTGCTGGGATTCGCCAACATCGCTAAACCACTGACCAAGCTCACGGAAGGCCAAACAAAGTTCCAGTGGTCCGAAGAATGTCAAGACTCATTCAGGAAGCTGAAAGGAGCTTTGATCAACGCACCTATACTGAGCTATCCCCTACCCAAAGGGAAATTCATTTTGGATACGGACGCCAGCGACGTGGGACTTGGAGCTGTCCTATCTCAGATCCAGGAGGGACAGGAGAAGGTCATTGGTTATTTCAGCAAGACGCTTAGCAAACCAGAGCGCAATTACTGTGTCACCAGGCGAGAGCTGTTAGCTGTTGTAAAGGAGTGGAGCACTTCACAAGTACGTGTATGGAAGAAGATTCCTGTTGAGAACTGACCATGCAGCTCTCAAATGGCTCTTACAGTTCAAAAATCCTGAGGGTCAAGTAGCACGTTGGATCGAGAGACTCCAAGAATTCGATTTCGAGATCGAACATCGAGCCGGAACTAGCCATAAGAATGCAGATGCCTTGTCGCGAAGACCATGTCCAGATGATTGCTCACATTGCCGACGAGCAGAAGAGAAAGAAGCAACACTTTGTAGAACCGCGGCAATGGATGACAACTGGAATGACAGCAAGATCCAGAAAGACCCCGACCTTGGCTTAGTTGTCAGCTGGAAGAAGGGCAATCGAAGGCCATCATGGCAGGAAGTCGCAGGTTACTCGCCGGCTGTTAAGTCCTATTGGGCACAATGGAACTCTCTTATTCTGGACAATGGGATCCTGAAACGTGTGTTGGAGGCCGGTATTGGTGGGGAAGACAGACGCCAAATAATTGTTCCCAGGAACAGAAGAGAGGAAATGCTGCGGGAAATCCATGATGGAGTCGCTGGAGGACATCTGGGAGTGACGAAGACCCTGCAGAAAGTGAGGCAACGGTTTTACTGGACCAATTGTCAAGCTGACGTCCAGGACTGGTGCAGAAAGTGCGCTGTATGCGCTGCTAGCAATGGACCTCGAATACGACCCAAGGCCCCGATGCGTCAGTACAACGTAGGCAGCCCGTTCGAGAGAATCGCCATTGACATCGCCGGCCCGTTTCCCGTATCCGACCACGGGAATAAATACATCCTTGTGGCAATGGACTACTTCAGTAAGTGGGCAGAAGCCTATGCCCTGCCCAACCAGGAAGCCATCACCGTCGCCGACGTCTTGGTGAAAGAGTGGATATGTCGATTCGGTATTCCAATGGAGCTGCACTCGGATCAAGGCAGAAATTTCGAATCCAACCTGTTCCAAGAAATATGTCTACTGCTGAACATCCGCAAGACAAGAACCACGGCCCTACATCCGCAGTCCGATGGAATGGTGGAACGGATGAACAGGACGATCAACCGCCACTGGTCCAAGGTTGTCTCTGACCATCAAAGAGACTGGGACCAGTATCTTCATTTGTTCCTGATGGCCTATCGATCCGCAGTACACGAATCAACCGGTCAAACTCCTGCTAGTATTATAATGGGCCGAGAACTGCGACTGCCTTGTGACCTGAAGTTTGGGATACCGCCAGGACAAGACACTGCGGGAGAGGACTACGTCAGCAAACTTCGGCAGAGAATGGACGACATCCACGAACGAGTCCGGTTGAACATCCAGAGTGCCAGCGATAAAATGAAAAAGACCTATGACATCAAGGCCGACGCTGGAGGATTTAAGGTTGATGACCTGGTTTGGCTGTACAACCCCAAACGTCGTCGTGGACTATCACCAAAGTTGCGGAACTCGTGGGAAGGCCCGTATAAAATCGTGAAAAGGATAAACGACCTTGTGTACCGAATCCATAAGCCACCCCGAGGGAAACCAAGGGTCGTCCATTTCAACAGGTTGGCCCCTTAAGCTGGAAACCATGACCAAGTTCGCACCCTCAAGCCACCGGAGGATGATATGACGTTCGAGAAGTTTATGTCCTTGTATTCAACCGGGCAGGAAGTTCCACATGGGGTTACTAGAGAGGAGTCACGAGACCTTTTCGAGGTGCCTGCTAACTACGCACTAGCGCACTGTGTGGCAGAAGATCTTCGAATGTCCAGGGGCATCGCCGTGGTGTTCTCCAAGAAATTTGGTCAACTCCAAACACTGCGGGAGCAGAATCCAGAAGTTGGTGGGGTGGAACAGTTGAAGAAAGGCCAGAGAAACATCTACTACCTAGTTACCAAGAGGCATTCCCAAGATAAACCGTCCTATGAAGATGTCTGGAAGAGTCTCACCAAACTAAGAGATACTATGGTGGACCAGAATCTGGTGGATCTAGCAATTCCAAAATTGTCCTGTGGTATTGATGGGTTGGACTGGAGAGTCATAAGAAGTATGCTGGAGGCGATATTCAGATCCAGCGGCGTCAAGATTTTGGTTTGCTGTAACCCTCTTCCACGACCGATCATGAAGACCGTGGAGTGTTACTTCCATCGAACTTCACGGTGCAGATATGGGGAGTCATGCAGATATCGTCACACTCCAAGGATGAAATTTCGGGACGAAATGTCTTTAAGAAGGGGGCAATGTAACGAACCTAGGCCGGACCTGTCGCCTCGCGCGTTGCCGTCGACAGCGATGAGGTCATCCCCGGAGATGTTCGAGAACAGTCCAGTCGCTCTGCCGTGGAGAGCAACGGTCGATATTGGAAACGATTGGAACATGCTGGTCGCCAACTGCCGGAATTCGAAAGATCGGGAATTCTGTGACGGAGATAAATAGGTAGCCCTCAAGATGGCACGGACAGTCTGAACGAGCCCATACGATCGAGCTATATAGTGGCGTAGTAATATAAATTAAGTTGTAGATTAATTGTGAAATAAATTAGTAAAACCAAGTTAAGTTTATTTACGTTACAATACTTATATATCACAAAAATACCTGCTATGTTTGTTCTGCAATTTTTCTGTACAATTCGCTTTTCTGAAACCTTTTACCATTTTCTAGTCGACGCAGATGTCTCAAGAGTTTAGCAGTGGAGCTTTTCTATTGTCATAAGTATGTTTCCAACAATTCATTTGATTTGCACAACCTATAAAGAAATATAGAAATCAAAATTCATGAATAAACTTTAGATCTCAAGTAGACAAAAATAAAATTCAAGTTGAAACATCCTGTACGCTAAAATCAAATCAGAAGGAAACATGACAGCGACATGTCAAAACATTTTGATGGAAAATTATGAAATATAAAATGTTGAGTACAGAAAATTGTCAGATATGAATTTTAGCTAACTCTGTATATATTATGTAAGGTATAAAAATGTAAATTGTAAATAAAATCCATAGCATAGTTTATAATGAGGAGAAGTGTCATAGAAAGTGAGTAAATACCAGGAATTTGTAAGAAAAAATAAAAAGTGATGGTTGCCAGGTAGAAAAATACGGGATTTTGAAAGATAAAAAATTAATTTTGGAAAAAATGCCGTAACAAATTTTGCTCATTTGAAACTTCAAAATACTCCAACAACAGAAGTGTAACAGCTATTCGACAATCAATGCCCAAATCAAGAAACCAACAGGCGTAAATACGATCAAGAAAAACCACTCAACTTCAGAATACAGCAAAATTCATATCCATGACGTTGCCAACTAGAAGGGGACCCTGAATCAGTGGAACTACAACTTCCTATAGCCACAGAATACGCCAGGATTCACGAGAATACTCAAGAGAGACAAATAACAGGTACTTCTTGAACCAAAACTGAACAAAGTGAGCGTGAACAAAGATCAGACACTTCTTTCGGGTACTTTTGATGACTTTCATCCACTGATTTAAACGTTATTTCTTATACATGCTTATGAACTTAGTATAGCCCACAAGCATTTATATTTGCTAGTTACTTTATTGCGCATGAGCAAAGGTTTTGACATTTCTATTTCACTGGTAGATAAAAATATCAAAATTAAGGTAGATTTCGCAGGATAGGTATATTTAAGGGTTCGTTTTGAATAAAAGAAAGATCATTTGACTATTTTCTGGACTCGTTATCTATCGTTTGATCATATAACAACCTATATTTCCACAAAATAGTTTATTGACTTCAAGCAGAACAACTAGATGGCACCACTGAATATTGCTTCGAGAGGGAGTAATAATATATTTCCATAGGCGACTGAGCTGGGATAACGTGAAAGAATACAGATAAAAGGGTATTTGAAAGAGAGTAAGCAACATAGCCGGATATTTTATTACTGTTATGATAGGTATTCCTTTTCAAAATTTTCAAATAAAAATAAATCAATTGATCAAACTTATCATAACAAAAGGCAAATTTTTCATTACGATGACTAGTTATTAAAACAATAAAATAATAACAATTGAAAATAATAAAAATCATCATATTAATAGTTGCCAAACAATAACAATAATAATATATATATATATATATATATATATATATATATATATATATTATATATATATATATATATATTATATTATATATATATATATATATATATATATATATATATATATATATATATATATATATATATATATATTTTTTATATAACATTACCAATATTTAGAGTTTTTGAGATCATGTGGAATGTGAAGTTTGGAAATGTCCAATGCAATTATCTGGTAAATCATAACACACTATAAGGAAATGTTATCATTGGCTTGAATGATTGATAGCCTCTGTGAGGACAAAACAATTGAACATTGATTTCCAAAAACTGTTTCTCATAAATGAATGCGCATGTGCCGAAATAAAAGACACGATTTTTCTGTCATTGTTTCACGTGGAGAATTATTGCAGTATTACGAGCTCATTGAATATGTTGCAAACTCCCACCACGGTAACGTTACCACAACATTGTGAATCAGCTATCGATTGGAAAGGAAACAAACCTAGAAGTGGTGTGAAATTAGCTGTCTTACGATTATTAGTTCATATTGAATAACATTGATAATATTGATCGATAGATGACTTTCTGTTGAGAAATGTCAATTAAATAACCTAACCTCAAATATTTATAAATAAATGTGGGAAGATGTATACACTTGTGAAGAATGAAAAAGGTATTTTTGTTTTTGTTTATTTTACATAATTATAACATTAATTGGAAGTATTGCAATAGATGAAGACATTTTCGTTGAGATTCAATCACATCCACTTGGTCTTTGAATCTCAGTATGTGATCCGTTTGATTCTAGCCATTATTGGTATTCTCAAACCAAAATGTCTTCATCTATTGTATTACTTCCTGCACCTGACTTGAAGCACTGAAGATGACGAAAGTTGAGAGCCCTTTACACAATTAATGAAATGAACACTTAATACAAACACAAAATAATTATTTATGCAACAAGTGCAAGAAGTTAGTGTTTATTGCACTCGACGTCAGGCCGAGTTGGACAATACGTCGAGTGCAATAAACACTTTTTGGACGAGTTGCATACAATATTTTTTCTACGTTCATGCAAAAATCAAAAAGTGTTTTATTTAGGTGGCACTAAGTGTGGGAAAATAAAAAGCGTAATTTAATAGCAAAATATTCAATAATTGATAGCACTATCGATTTGCATTGAGAAAGTTAGGAACTAATACCTATGTTAGGAACTAACTCAAACATTATTTTTTATAACTTGCATTTTCTAGTAACACGGTAATCCAGTATGCAATTAATATGAATGAAAATAATATAAAATATGCAATTGTTTAAAATGTTATACAATATCACAGAAAATAGACAAAAAACTGAGTCGATTTGACGTTAACGTTTGTCATGTCATGATTGTGGGATACCGAAAACATTCCATCTTATCAATTTGAGAATATTGGTCGAAAAAAAAACTCTTAAAATTGGTAATATTTTTGAATTTATTTACAAACAGACAAACAATGTGAATCATTTAGTGGTAGTATGCTGGGGAAGAGTATCCGTGAGCTAATGGGGCAGAGTATCCGTGAGCTAATGGGGCAGAGTATCCATGAGCTGATGGGGCAGAGTATCCATGAGCTAATGGGGCAGCATAGCTCACTGGAGCAATAGCCTTGACAGCAACAGCTGCTGGTTCCTTATGTACAACAGCATTGAAGCCATTGTGGGCATCAGCAGTATATTCTACGGTACGTTTGGTACCATCAGATTCGATTAGGGAGTAGCTACCTTGGACAACATCTCCATTTCGGGATTCGTGCTGGCTTTTGCTGTCTCCGGTGTGGGGGTCATTCACGGAGTATCCAAAATCGTATTGGGCTGGGGCCTCGGCAACGATGGTCTTGGTGATTGGGGCGGCATAAGCTACTGGAGCAGCTACTCTGTAAGCTGGAGCGGCATAGGACAAAGCTGGAGCAGCGTAGGATAGAGCTGGCGCTGCGTGGGAGACAACTGGGGCAGCAGAATAAGCGTAAGCTGGTGCAGCTACTTTAGCGTATGCTGGTCCAGCGGCATAGGTAGCTACTGGGGCAGACACGCTGGAGTATGACACAGCTGGGGCAGCAGAGTATGCTACTTTAGCTACTGTTGGGGCTGCGTAGGTCAAAGGAGCAGAATAGGCTGGAAGGAGACCAGCACGGGCTACAGCGACGAAGGCAGCGAATACCACAAACTGTAATGAAATTTAAAAGTTATATTTGAACGAATATAAATTCGTTCGTTCGTTCAGTCCAGTTTCGAATGATTCAGTTAAATCAATTTATTGTATCACATTATTTCAATCTAAGATACAATTTTTGTCCAAGTCAGCATCATTTACTTATTAGTCAATAAATCAAGAATTCGGATTCCTCAAAAATTCATTGGAAATCTGCAGTAGAACAGTTTCCTCTACATTTTATACTATTTATCATAATAAAAATAATTCCTCGAATCTGCATAACCACTGTTCAATAACACATTCTCGAAAAACTATCACTTTGGATTCACTTACGGCACTCATAACTTACTTTGAAAGCCATGTTTGTCTGCTTGTTGAAAGAACTTTGATAATTTTTTGGTTGTAGCTAGTTTATATATAAAATCAGTATGCCTTCGGTTAGGTTCTCTTATTCGGGGCGAACCCACTTTCACTTGATTTGATCAACGGTAAATGTAGTTTATTGTTTTTACATTATTGACATTGACCTAGTGATCGAAGAGAATGAAATAATTGGAAGAGAATTATAGAGGAGTTGGAAGCCAACAAGGAATGTGTTGAGCCTGTGTACTATTTTTTTCATCATTGTTATATAGCAATAGGAAACATTCCTAATTGAACATTAGTTCAATTCGAAATCGAAAAAAAAATATGATGGAATATTATGGAAAAGTGGTTATTTGTTTTTTTTTGTAACCCACAGAGTTCAGTGAATGGGATTTTTTCTCAAAATGAATTTCCCATCAGAAATCACATGTCAATAAGTAGGAGATTTTAAGCCGGTTCTGGCTCTCCCCCCACCACTATGACGTC
>JAFIRS010001959.1:245000-268892 GCA_018342105.1 Gonioctena quinquepunctata | reverse complement strand
CTATTCTTGATGATACCATCGTCAACATAATGGGTGATAATATTAATAACTTAATAGGAAAACTAAACGAATACCTTAAAAAAATTCACGACTGGTTTAATAATAATGAGATCGTTGTAAAAGTAAATGAATGTAAATACATGATAATCAAAAACAAACGAAAAATGCAAGAAGTAATTGATTGCAATGTTCAATTTGACGGAAGAGATCTAGAACGTGTGAGCCATATTACATATCTAGGTATAATTATTGATGAAAAACTTACCTTTAGTGGGCACATTGATTATCTTTCAAAGAAAATATTTAAAAAAATAGGATTTGCATATAGTAACTCAATACACTAAACAATCAATATATAATAGTATAATAAAACCCCATTTCGATTACTGTTCTTCTATACTATTTGTGTGCAATGAATCAGATATTCATAAGCTACAGATTCTGCAAAATAGATGTATGAGATTCTTACTAAATACCAACAGATATGAAAATGTGAACAGAATGTAAATAAAGCTAAATTGGCTGTCAATTGAAAATTTAATTAAGGTTCGTACAATGAGTTTCATTTACAAACTTATAAACAATATGTTACCAGAATATTTGTCTTCAAATCTTCAGTTCCGCAATGAAATACATTCATATAATAGGTAGGTATACGCTAAAAAAACCACATACACTTTCCTCAAATCAATCTGATGTTCACGAAAAAAAGTATCTCCGATGCTGGAATCGTAATCTATAATAACATACTCGATTTTATTAAACTGTCTCGTAATATAAATATTTCTAAAAGTGGTATCCGTCATATATATCAAACGATCAATTACAGTAATTAAACGTCGCATTTTATAGTGCGATCTAGGCTATTCTTGTTCTCAGAATTGTTTAGGTATAGGGATTTCTCTGTACTTTTTGAAACTATGTTATATCATGCTCTGATGCTGATAGAGCTATATTTTAAATAATTTACAAATTAGCGGTTTACGTTTCTACTAATGTTTGTTTATTGATATCTCTTATCTATTGTATTTTATCTATACTAACCTACCTCATCTCTGTGTATCTCTGTGATGAAATGATATTGTATTAGCAATGCTAAATAAATAAATACATAAATGAAAAAATAATAAATATATGAAAAACCTATTTCCATTGAAAGGTCTCATTTCAAATCGTCGGTTCCTTGCTTTATTGTGAAAAAAAGGCCATGTTGACAATACTGATAATATGATTCTTCGTCATCCATTGGTCAAAAACAAATTGTTTTGAAATATCAATGCAACATTAATTTCCGGTTATAAAAAGAAAAACAAAGTATTTAGTCCTATTGTATCATGTTTATCTATTATCCCCTCTTGTCATTTTGTCAAAATTATACAATATGCCCATGTGCCTAACAACTATTAAAAATTAAATCAAAGCTTCTTTTATTTTACTCAAAGCATCTTATATTTTTTCTAATTTTATTTTATTTTTGTTGAAACTTGTTGAGAATGTTGTGTAGTTTTAACTTCTTAAAATCCTTTTTGTCAAACTGCCATTAAAAATGACGTCTTTAGTTGATAGGTAGGTATGTGAATTGAAAACTGGCGTCTTCAGATTCTATATGTCAAAATCACTAACACTAGTGTTGAAAGTTAAATGATGGTAGATACTCAATAATACCAATCTGTTCAACATAAACATTTGAATAAAATGTTTTAATAATAATCAGAACTCAGTTACCTACTCATGAGAAATTATTTATTAACTTCAACATGTATCCCAAGTGGCATTTCTAGTGGACGGCCACAATTCTGGAAAACTTTGAGGTTTTTGACCACAACCACTGCCACGTAATATACACGGTTCTATCACGCGGCGCCTACCAAAATGGGGAACACTTTTTTGGTGGCTGCTACGTTCCGATCTACCTTCTTGGATCTCAGATAAACACATTCTTACCACGTTGTGGTCACCTGGCAAAAACGTGAATATGTAGTGGCCGACACTAGACAGATTAAACAACTGATTGCGTTTGTTTAAATAATATGTAGCGCTCGATCTCTGTTCAGCAACATATTTTTATGATAAATGTTCCATTTTGCCTGATTCATTTCTAATACTCGATCAACTATTGAAATATATAACATATAAACATACAAACGCGTAAGTAAGTATATTGAATTTGGATACTTCTGATCGGGATAAAATTAAAACAATTGAAAGTTTTATTTGAAATATGGGTGTTGTAGCTCGATTGTGAGCACGCGCCATCTGAATAAACTTAATTTAAGGAAAACATTATAATTTTGGAAATAACTCGCCTCTGAAATTATGTACTTAAATTCTCATACATTGTTTTATCAATCTTGGTTAGTTTAAACAAATATTTACGTAATAAATTATTACGTTTGTTGCAGTGCCAACGACAAATAAATATGTATTGAATATTTCGATCATTTCTCTAATAATGGCGATCCAGCATATTCCTGTAAATATGGCGGCTTTCAGAGAATATAACTTCAAAGTGTCAGAAAGTGTAGATATACCACTATAAAGCTCCTGCCATCATAAAGTGCCCAGTGGAACTGAATTATTAATTTTTCCATCACTGGAAAGTGGCACCCACGTCGCAGGCCTATGACTCACCACTTCAAAGTAATAAGCTAAAAATAACAATAGGTCTTACACCCTTGGAAATGGCGAACACGTCGGGCTATTATATCCTGCCACTCCAAAGTTATAACCTTGAAATTGCGGGTACATGTTCATTATTTGTTAAAAAAGGACATGTAGCAAGTATAGAGGATTTATGCAACTCCAATCAACAATTATCAAGTAACAATTATTAATTAACAAGTAATGAAAATGTTAGCATTCATGTAAACAGAATCAACAATCAAGGTATAAATAGTGAGCAGCAGCACAAGTCAGAGA
Source organism: Gonioctena quinquepunctata (assembly GCA_018342105.1). NCBI lineage: Eukaryota > Metazoa > Arthropoda > Insecta > Coleoptera > Chrysomelidae > Gonioctena > Gonioctena quinquepunctata. Next base: position 265,973 of record JAFIRS010001959.1, on the reverse strand, counting down.
TATGATCTATTTAAATTAACCTTTTTATGCAGAATCAAGAAATATTGTCTATTGAAAAAGGATAACACATTTTATTTTGCATAAAAATCATTCACGTAACAAATAAAACGAACTTCTTGTAAGCCACAATAAAATAATTTGAAATGAGTAAGGTTAGTTTTCGTTATCTCACGGACCAATCCACGGTCACATCAAAATCAAGAAAAATTTTCTAATGAAAACGAATTATCCAATTCATATTGAATAAATATCATTCATGTTTCACGTAACAGGTTAAACTATTTTTTGTACGCGACAATAAAAGAATTTGAGAAAACTTAGGTTAGCTTCCATCATCGCGCGGAATGGTGAATTTTGAAGGTTGATGTAATTTGTAGTGACTTTCATTGAATGCATACTGTGGCTAAATCAAATGCATTCTGTGGCAATCATGGAGATAGCAAGAACGTGGCAACCGTCACCACATATCACAATCAACTGCCTGCCTCATTGAAGGTTTTATGGAAGTTACCAAAACGTCACCGGAACTATCATACTCTCTTGGAAGTGACTGTGACTTCTAAGTGATATTCAAGGGTACCCGATGGATACCGCAACGGTTATTTTCCACTTTTAAGTTTAAAAACCTTTAAAGTGATTTGCTCAGTGGCCATAATGTTTCAGACACCTCAAATGACACTAATAAGTTATAGAACTGTGAAGTGGCTACCATAGATGGAAATAACGTGACTACAACCCTACAAATATAAAATTGGAGTTATTTTTACTGTATAGTGGTAGATTTAGTGGCGATAACGTGATAACCACCGAGTCGAAGTTGCAGTATCAGTTTCCGTCACTATAATGCTGCTTGGGAGGGTTTCACATAGGTGTTCGATTCATGCCTATAGGCCTTATAAATCACTAGAAATTGCTTCGGATATGCGATTGTCCCTTATAAAATTTTAAGCCTTTCGTTCATGAGAATTGTCGACAAAAATATATTCATCATCAAAATATCACAAACACAAGTTACCAAACATCCCTCCCCCCCAAAAAAAAGAGCACCGTAAATAGATTATTTTATTTGGAAAGGAAATTGTTTTTTTTTTTGTCAAACCGTTGGAGAAAATGAAAAAATGGCTTATTGTACATACTGTGAGTTCTAATGGATTGAAAGAGTCAACATTACATTCAATTGAAGATCGTAGGTACCATCACAATGGAGATATTTTAAAAATAACGTGTAATGCTGATTTACAATCAAGGAAAGCAAATTACCATGTAAATTGTTCACCATGGAAGAAATCTTCTTGGCCATGTTTCACATAATATAAGTACCAGATTATTTAATGAATTCGGGATAATATAGTGATTTCATGCAAATCATCGTATAGCATTATTATTTGTTTCAAAAATAAACAACGTGATGTTTTAGGTGAAAGTTGTCACTAAAAATGGTCTGTAAATGAAAAAAAAATAATGAATTTTGAAGGCCGCTGCTAATATTGTAAATAATGAATTTTGAAAGCCGCTGCTAATATTGTCAGATCTGGAGTTGGTTCGGTTCCTTGTGAATCCAATTGTTATCCTCCGAGTGACCAATGTTTACTGATATTGATAAATTCATACCAAAAACTTGGTGGATGCTGCTAAATTATTTCAGATACCTAGTCAAGATTCACGTGCTTTTTATGAAACTTGTTTTGAATGCATAAAATGCTCGCAATATGAGGTCCATTTGTATCTATAGCATTACAAATATTTTACAAAAACAAAAGTGAAAGGTGCTCGTACGCAATTGGCCAATTTACCGTGCTGCTGTGCACGATTCAGCGATGGAACAACTGAAAGAAGGTGATTATTTGTCACCAATTGAATGGGAATGGAAGCTTGAAAATTAGTCATTACCCCATGGACCAGCCACCTGCTCCGGAGCAGATATTGAAAATAATAATATGCAGATTTACACCGGTAATTGTTAGTGCAGAAAAACTGAGATACTCTGACCGCAAGCTTATTTAGAATGCAATGGCAATACTTACAATAATTGCCGGCCATCAATGACCACTTATGATAATTATGATGCACTAGAAGAGAAAGAAATTGGAAAAAATAGTTAAAATTATTTTCAACATGTATTTTCAATAAATTTTCATTAAAAAAAACTGAAGTAGTTATACATTTTTCTTTCTAATTTAATTAGCTGCCCAGATTTTTTTCAGCACTTAATTCATCATCTTGATTTTAGAAGACTACTTGATAAAAAAATAACACATACATTTTTTATTTTTAGTGTGATTTTTTGGACAGAAATATGATACGTTGAGGCATGCTTGTCCATATTACACTGACCCCAAAGTGGGGAGCATTTTAACCACAAAAAGGGCGTTATTTCGGAACCGCCCAAAATGTCGATAATTAAGGAAATTTCTCAAAATGACAAAAAATAAAAAATATTCGAAATTATTATTTTTTTCATTTTTCCGTCTAAAAAATCAAATTAAAAATAAAAAATGTATGTTTTTTTTTATCAAGTATTCTTTTAGAATCAAGATGATGAATTAAGTGCTAAAAAAATCTAGGCAGCGAATTAAATTAGAAAGACAAAATTATAACTACTTCAGTTTCTTTTTAATAAAAATTTATTGAAAATACATTTTGAAAATAATTTTAATTATTTTTTCCAATTTTTTTCTCTTCTAGTGTATCATGAATATCATATGTGGTCATTGATGGTTGGCAATTATTTAGTATTGCCATTGCATTCTGAATAAGCTTGCGGTCAGTGTATCTCAGTTTTTCTGCACCCACAATTACCGGTTTAAATCTGCATATTATTATTTTTAATATCTGCTCCGGAGCAGGTGGCTGGTCCATGGGGTGATGATTAATTTTCAAGCTTCCATCCCCAGAACAGTTGCTAGCAGAAGCAATACACACAGCAGAATTTATTGAAGATACTGATTCTCTTTTTGATAGTTTGAATGCACAAAATCTGAAATTACCTTCAGATAAACTTCTCAGACGTAGTGTTTCAAAAAATCTGGACACATTGATTTCTGGAAAAATAAGCTGCAAAAAATAAACACTTGGGAATTTCACCCAAAAAATGGAGGAAAAATAAAAAAATCCATGCCATTCAAAACTTCTTGGATGATAACAATAAGAGGTGTAATGGAATAATTTGAAATTTGTTCTAAGAAGGGATTTCGATTTTTGAGAACAAGATCTTTATACCAAGATCCAATCCACAATAATTTTGCAGTAACTAGACAATATAGTGCTGCCAATAAAATTCAAATTGTTTTCAATTCATATCAGGATTCAAAACCTCAGTGTTGAATAGCTTGATTATATCTTGAAATTCCAACAAAACTTGAGAAAATGATGGCAGTACCATATTGGATAATTTTAACTCATTTTTAAGTTGCTGTACGGAGCCTGAGCCATCATTCAATCCTGTCAATGAATTGAATGAATTGGTTATCCCAAATTTCAATATAGTACTTTCAGATTCAGAATTTGTCACCCAGGCCCGGACATATGTAGCGGGATTTATTATTAAGAAGTTGAAAAAATCAAACTGTAAAAACTGCATAGCAAATTTATTGACAAACACCTTAGAAACTCACCACATTTTTACTATGTTCTAGGAAAATAGTGACAATCTAAGACTGAACTATGTTAAATATGATGTTATTGTACTCATAGCTGAGATGACCGATATCATGAACAGAATACTACCATATACTCATATACTCAATATAATATGAAAAAATCAAGTCGTTTCTCACTAATCATATTGATTTCGATTGGTTCAAATGATCCTGCCAGTCATCTGTGATATTTTCCAAAATACTGATAGTGAAAAAGTTTTTCGATAATACGTCTATGAATATTGAGATACAAAAAGAAAAAAATTATTGTGGACAATTATTCCTGATTTAGCTTTTTAGGTATAATGGTCAAAGATCCAGTTTTTTTCCATTTCTTCTTCTGAAATGAATTGGATATTGCTGTCATAAGAATTGAATATGGATAGAATTTCTTTACTACTATCATATGGTACAGATAAAATCAAATCATCCATAAAACGTTTGATGAAAGGAATGTTAAAGTTCACTTGAGAAACACAATTATCGAGTAAATCATCCATAACATAATTAGCCAAAATAGGGGAAATATTGGATCTTATAGGAGTTCCAAAAATGTGTTTGAAGAATTTATCGTCGAATACAAAATACGTTGAATCAAAGATTAATTCTAATATGTTCATAAAATGAGACTCATCAAGGGTGCAATAGATTTCGATTTGGTTCCATCTTTTTTAGATTTATTTTTTAATTAGTGTTAATGGTAAATTAGTAGAGAGGGAAATTACATCAAGACTCATTATGACATAATTTTGTGGGAGTTGATAATTGTTGATGAACTCACTGAATGTGAAAGAAGCTTTTACGTGTATATATTTTCTGTTTCATAAGCATTAGTTAGTATCTTGGTTGAAAATCCAGAGAGTTCACTGGTGGAAGTATCAATGGAAGATACTATTGGTCTCATTGATGGGATTGGTTTATCAATCTGGTAATGTATAAAAAGTATAATAAGTCTTGATGTAATTTCTCTATTAACTAATTTACCATTAACACTAATTTAAAAATGTATCTCCAAAAAATGGAACCAAATCAAAAATTATTGCACCCTTGATGAGTCCCATTTTATGATCATAATAGAAATCATCTTTGATTCAACGTATATTGTATTCGACGATAAATTCTTTAAACAAATTTCTGGAACTCCTATGGGATCCAATATTTCCCCTATTTTGGCTAATTATATTATGGATGATTTACTCGATAATTGTATGTCTCAAGTGAACTTTACCATTCCTTTTATCAAACGTTTTATGGATGATTTGATTTTATCTGTACCATATGATAGTATTGAAGAAATTCTATCCATCTTCAATTCTTATGACAGCAATATCCAATTCACTTCAAAAGAAGAAATACAAAACAGTATATCATTCTTAGATATGAGTCGAATCAGAACCGAACAAAATACCATTATTATAAGTTTCTACAGAAAACCAATTTGTAGTAATAGACTCATCAATTACTATTCATATTATCCACAAGAAATTAAAATCAATTTGATAATAACTATGAAAACTAGAATCGAAAGAATCACGCATATCAATTCACGACAAAATTGTCTAATCGAATTTCAGAAAATATTACTAGAAAATTATTCCTAACCAAAAAATCTTATCAATAAATTACTTTTCAACTAAAGAAACTCTTTAATCCCTTCAATATCCGAACAAAATTGCAGACCAGAAGAAATGGGAACTTCTATATTTAGATCTCTTCCCCATAACCACGAACTCACTCCAAAACTAATAAATGTATTAAAAAATGAAAATATCAAAATCGCAAAGAAAAATGTTGTAACCATACCAAAATTACACACAAAAGTTCGATTCAAAATAAACAAAAATCTAATGTTGTTCATAGAATACCTTGTAGAGACTGTTCTAAAACGTATGTCGGTCAAACATCAAGAAACCTTATCAGTCGTATCATATCCCATAAGAGCGACTGTAAACGTAATGTTAATTCATGTGCTCTTTCTGAACATGTGAAAAAAGAGGTCATCGGATGGACTTTGATAATACAGAAATTCTAGATAACGAGACCAATGAAAACAAAATAATATTTCTAGAGAAGGTTCACATGAAAAATGATGAGGAGTCAAAGAATGAAAGAACTGATTTGAACAATCTTACGAAAATCTATACTAACTTGCTAGAAATGAATAGAAGAAAAGATATATCACCCTGTGATAAAAAATTTCCGCCTAGATTCTGAATTGATTACAAAAGAAGTTGTCATTGTTCAATACATTCTTCATCTTTCAAGAATTTCTGTTCATTTAATGTGCTAATTTAACATCAATCTTACGTTAGTAAGTAGACAAACAATATATATTTTCATAATGTAATCCATACCATTGTAGTTGTCCTGAGGAAGGCAAAATATATATATATATATATATATATATATATATATATATATTTGCCAAAACTGATTGTTATTTTTGTTGTTTCTTTTGCAGAGTTTGATTGATTTATTTATAGTTTATTGCCTTTGTTTGTTTTGTTGGTATCCCCAGTTAGATTTTATGATATGACTGAAGATTATCACTAATTCTGTTGTTTTGCACAGATTTATCATTGTTTTGTTTGTAATTGTTACTTCTAGATTAAATAAAATGTGTTTTTATGAGCGTTCAACTTATAATTCTTCTTTTATAAGTATGATATTTCGGGTTTGTTTGTAACTGAATTATTGGTCAGAAAAATAATCAAACTGGATAAAAATCTTTTGAAAAAAGGAACACGAGTGTAATAAGAATGAAGAGAAACTCGTTTATTCGATTGCTGACATATTAACGTCCATACATCAAAAATCCGAATCAGTTTCACAATGAAATGAAAGAACTAGATGAAGTTTGCAACAACAAATACGAATTTCTGGAGGTGCATTTTTTTTTCTGGTAACAGGCCAATGTGAGTATTTTCTGGGCGAGATATGATATTGAAGTCTAGTATTCATCAAAATTATGAAATTTAAATCATGTTTCGTTCGAATCGATAGAGCGAAAGATTCGAAAAATTAAAAAACTTGGAAAGAAGTCGAAGTGACAGTGGAGAGTCCAAATTTAGAGGAAAGGTATAAAATTGGAAATTGAGCAACTTTTTTTTCTGGCATTTTTCGAAATTCCTGAAAAAAACTGATATTTTGAGGATTTTCGAAAAAAAAGTCAAATTTGACAGGTTTAGAGTAGCACATGACAAAAGGAAAAACGCAATTTTAACTGGTTATTCTTGTTTTATAAGAACTTTAACTTTGTTCTTTATTTCATGAAATAAAGAATTATTTTGAAACTATAGTTTATTCACGAATGAACTAACAGGTTCTACGAATCGATTACTGAATATATTTTATAAGTGATCGATTTGCCATTCCTTTATTCCATTTGAAATACAGGAATGGCAAATCGATCACCTATGAAATATATACCATATCAATCAAATAAAAGTAACACGATTAAAAAACCCGCCTTATCTCAATCGGTAACTGACGGGAATTCTATTTTACCAACCGTACTAACTTAGTTCAGCCAGTTGCGAGATATGTCGCCACTGTTGTCTGGTTATTTTTAGTTTCTCTATGGGCGGATATGTTTATGATCTAAGGTATTTTGATGAAATTGTCAGAGATATTCGATCGGAGTACTTTCATGGAAGAATTACAGTGATCAATTGAATATTCGACAAAATTTTGAATAGCGGTGGCCGATACTTGTTGAAAATCCATAATTGGAGTGAACTAAAAAAACACTTCACTACAATTTTCACATAGAATTGGTTTACAAAACCCACGACACGTGTTTTGATATACTATAGCTTTTTCAGGTGGAAACTAAGTTACAATCACTGGGGTTTGATATAAATAATAAAAGCAGGTAGTCACTTGAATATTAGGTAATTAGGTAAGTGATTATTGGCGAAAGATTATTCAATTTCTAGTAAACAGATTCAAAAGGGGCGAATTATTAAAATGAATACGGTCATTGAGTATTGTGAATTATTGTCTTTGTTAATATCCAAGCTTTCTAGGAGATTGAGTTTTTGACCTTTCTTTCCTACATGCAAAAGTTCAGAGTAATTAGCAGAGCAATGCTTTGACTGTCAGGAGATGGTTATCGAAAGTAGAAATAAATTTGCCCTTCATAAAACTGTTTCTACGCTCATATATGCGTTGCTTGAAAGTTCTACCTGTTGAAAAATCGTGTTTATTGTTTATTTTCGTTATGGTCAAATTCAAGAAGTTTATTGAATCATTCATTTCAATCTCTCTTGTAAATTCGATCAAGCGATGAGTGCCATTAATGAAGTCATAAAATGTATTTAATTGTCCACCAGTTCCTACAAAGCAACATAAGGTGTCGTCTACATATCTATGCCAGTATAAGAAGTTTTTTATCAACGGGTTATTATGGATTCTACTTGCGAGATTATGAAATTTTTTGCAAGTATCGAGGATACCCATTATTAATCCTTTACTAGAAGAATAAAAATTATTAAATTGGAAATGATTTTGTGTTGAATAAACTGTAAGTGAATCCAATATATCATATTGGATGATCGGATTAACATGGTCTCTATCCAGTAGGAGATCTACTAGTGTTTGTTTCATCTGGTGGTATTCTCGGAAAAAGATTTTGTACATCGAAAGAAATGAGTTTGGAACTTTTAGGAAGATGCACGTTGTTAATTTCATCAATATAAAATATATATATGAATTCATCAAGCTAAATTTAGGAACAAATTAACAATTACAATTAATTTTTCAGAGATTTTCAGTGATGTTGCTATAATGAAAGATACTACCGCCCGGATAAGGCAATTTTTATCATGAAGTTTTTTAAGTGAATATAGTTTAGGAGTTTGAGGGTTTATAATAGTGCATCTTATTTTTTTAAAGTCGTTTAGAACGTATTGAATTGATTTAAGTTTTTTTTAACTTGTTTTTGGTGAAAATATGTGGGATCTTCTTTCAATGAATTAAAAAAAAATCAAGAACTTTTTGTAGTCATCAGCCTAATTATTCACGATCACCATTTTCTCTTTATCTGCCTGTGTAAAAACAACTTTATTTTCAATGGATTCAATTTTAATTGATGTGGCTCTTGAAAATCTAAAATTGAACATAATAGAGAAATTCCAACAGCCAAGACAATTAAAACTCAATCTATTCGAAATAAATTTGTTTTCACACGAGCAGATGAAGGAAAAATGGTGATCGCGATTAATGAAGCTGATTATTTACAAAAAACTTCAGAGTTCTAGAATTCGTTTTTTTTATGTCTTGAGAGAAGATCCTTCATGTTTTTAACAAAAAGAAGTTAGAGAAATACCAAAATCCATTCAATATGTTCTTAACAACTTTGAAAAAAATAACTTTTCAACAAAAAATTAAATCGACGAAATACGGAACTGAAAAGTAAAAAATAAAATAAATCTTTTCAGTCTGAATAACTAAGCTCCTAAACTAATGTAAGTAACTAATTTTGAGTCGCCGCGGTGACATTCTGATAATTTTTTTGAAGTAGTTTAATGATCTTCGTTGATTGTTTGTTTGGCGCCGACTCAAAATTAGTTACTTACATTAGTTTAGGAGCTTAGTTATTCAGACTAAGAAGATTTATTTTATTTTTAACTTTTCAGTTCCGTATTTCGGCGGATTAATTTTTTGTTAAAAAGTTTATATTTTTCAATTTTTTGTGGCTGAAATCTGCTAAAGAATAACTGCTTGTTTTTTTATTACTTCCAAAATATTTACTTACCCACCTTACTTCAACTATTACCAGTTGAATAATATGATTATCTACTTTTACTATTTGTTGTAATGTAAATTATTTTTGTTGTTCTGGTTAGTTCATTTCATTACTTTGTATATCATTCCATCCTCTCATAGAATATAATATTGTGATAATGATACTAGCGATCTGTCATTGTCAACTACATATGTGTGCCAATGTTCACAAGTGAAAAATCAATTATCCCCTATTTTTCTACCCGTAAGGGTAAATAATTCCATTCGAAATCTAAATTTGATCAACTATGAGGTATACCCTATCGGATAACTGAAGAATCATCCAAATCGAAGATCCCAGTACAAAGTTATGCCTGATAGAATCGGTTAACGGACCAGAATTCAGAGGGTGAGTGATCATTATCTTTCATTTTGCTACCCTTAAGGGTGGATTTCATCTTTTAAATTCAAATGGGACCAATTTCAAAGTACACCCTATCCACTAAAAAAGAGTTATCGGAATCGGACGCCTCAGTAAAAAGTTATGCGTGATCATACATGAAAAAATTATAAAAAAAAATATACGCGTCGACTAGAGAACCTCCTCCTTTTTGGTTTCGTCGGTTAATGAGATGCACTACAATGCACTACAATACATAGTACTTCCACTCATACCTACCAACACAAAGTAGCCGCATATAATAGTATTATCCACAGACTAGTGAATGTTCCTTTGTCAGAAAATATTTTTAATAAAGAATTGAATATAATTTAAAAAAATGCAGTCAATAACGGATATAACTCAAGTTCAATGGACAGCATTATATCGAAGAAACTCTATAAAAGGCAATTCAGGAAGTTTATCCAACCGATTCAAATACAAAGTCAAATTTCAGGGTAATTACATATTTCGGCAAACCTTCAGAGAAAATTTCTAATTATTTAAGACATGAAGATAATAATATTGCTTACAGAACAAATAATACTTTGGGAAAATTTATTAAAAACCACAAAGATTGAATTGAAAAGTCTGACAAATCTGGAGTATGAAAACTAACTCGTCTTACTTGTCCAAGTTATTACATAGGACAAACAGGTATAGCTTTCAAGCAACGCATATCTGAGCATAGAAATCGTTTTATTAAAGGCAAATCTAATTCAACTTTCGCTAACCATATCCTGACCGAAAAGCATTGTTTCGCTAATGACTTTGAACTTTTGCATGTATAAAAGAAAGGTCAAAAACTCAAACTCCTAGAAAGCTTAGAGATTAACAAAGACAAGAATTCACAATACTGGTCATTACCAGATTAATTTGAATAATTCGCCCTTTTTAAATCTGTTTATTGAGAAATGAATAATATTTCGTCCAATAATCACTTGATTACCAAATATCCAACCGACTACCTGCTTCTATTATTTATATAAAATCCCAGTAATTGTAATTTAGTTTAAGCTGTAGTATAGCTGAACTCAATGAATTATTCCACTCTCATCCAATGCATTATATTTATTCTCAGGACTGTAACAACCAGCATGAATACTGAAGATCGTGAAACCAGTAGTCAAGTTGAAGCAGAGGTGGTATTCGAAACGGAGATGAATTCATCGATGCTGAAAAAAACTCCGGTACTGTCGAAAATAATATTCCTTCTGAGATGGAAACGGAAATAGAAATCGAGTTGATGAGATATCCGGGAATGTATTATCCAAACATAAAAAATGTCACAGGAAGACAAATTCTGAACATCACTCATTTCATAACACAAATGAGGAGCCTTAAAAGTCACGAATGTCGGATAAGAAAAACTGTATATTTGAGTTTCGAAAAGGAGGTGCGTTTGGGTTTTAATTCGAAATTGTTCTCCAAATGTGAAGCCTTTGGTTTTATTGAATTTATAACAACAAATCCGAATAGCTAATGGAAAAGGATATTTTGTCCTGGAAGTAAACTTTGCTTTGCTGGATATACCACCAATGAGTGGAAAAAAATATTTTCAAAATACCAGCAAGAACTTGGGGAAGTAGTTTGGTATGAGTGTCTCACTGGACCTTTGAACTTGAATAACTTGATTGGCGTACATGAGATTCTATGAGCCTTTTAAGATAACATATAAAGTGTCCAAACAAAGATTAATGACAGGGTATGTCATGTGGCACAGAGTAGAAAAGCTAACAGGATTCCTCTTTTCAACTTTGAAAAAATTAAATAACATATATTCGTTCACTATGATTTAAAAGGGTTGAGGATACCTTAAAAAAATGGCAGGGAGGATCAAGGGGCAGATCGTTAGGAATTTCTCGTTTCATTCCATCTATTCGTTGTTGTACATGATTATTTCGAAATGTTGAAAAAGAATGAACAGAAAAAATCGTATTCTAGTTCTAGTATTATTCTATTGAACCTGATTAAAGTAATAGCATACATCAATGGAGAAGTTTAACTAATCAACCGATGGAAATATTCACATAACACTTCTTGATAAGGAATTATACGATTTGAAAAGTGTGCGTTAATGTTTTGTTAAGTTCTCGAAGTTGTACCAGTACATATCTGTTTAGTTCGTCAGGTCTTCCAGAGAATAAAGTTTCCATTTGACTCAATCCTACAGGAAGAAGAGACATGATCGACAAATTGGCCCACAACATCCACTCCATCCCATGTGGCAATACCAAGTGAACAGCGAACGTGTTCCGTGACGTCATATCCATTTGGGTTCAACCCTCATATTATTAAAGCATTTTAGTTGAACTTGTATCAGCATTATTTTTATATTCGTTTTTGTTCATATTGAATATGTAGATACATAATGTGTAATAAACCAAATTATATGGAAAAAAAAACGCTAAAAATACAAAAACATGCTCGATAATCTATATAATTTTGTTTCCGTAATGAAGAATGTACCATGCAATGTTTTTTTGTTCGATATCTACTCAAGCAAATAATAAATATACCTACTTTAATAAAACCAAGTATCATCATAGTGACGGATACTGATACTGCAACTTCGTGTTGGTGGTTACCACATTATCATCACCAAATCTACCACTATACGGTGAGAATAACTTAAATTTTTTATTTGCATGGTTGTAGTCATGTAAATATCTATGGTAGCCACCCCACAGTTCTATAACTTGTTAGTATCAATTGGGGTGTCTGAAATATTATGGCCACTAAGCAAATCACCTTGAAGGTTTTTAAAAATGAAGAGAAAAATAACCATCTTGTACCACTCATACATCACTTAGAAGTCACAATCACTTTTAAGAAAGTGATAGTTTCGGTGACTTTTGATAACTTCCATCAAACCTTCAATGTGGCTATTACCACAGTTCTCATTTGATAATGATCATTTAACTCATAGAACTGACGTACACAACTTGAATTTAAGAAGGAAATTGGTTTTGAGTATTCCTGCTCACAAAAATGAATTGTTTAAGCGCTCATTCTCATATAATATATATGATACAATCAATTACATAAACACCTGGAACCCCAACTGTTTCTACCTAACGATCAGTACCTTCAAAAAAAACATTCAAAAATAATTTATTTTTTGCTCAGCACAACTAAAGCAACAAACGAAGCATTCGTATCGAGAGTCTGAGGGAATGTAAAAAAATGTGCACTTTCCTGACCTCATTTCTCTCTCTCTCTCTCTCTCTCTATCTCTCAATCTTTCTCTCTCTTTCTCTCACTTCGCTGATCTCATCCTTCTCAGCCCTATTGACATGACTTTTCTCAAATGAAGGCCCTGGTGGAAGATCAGATGCGAGGTAACTTAGTAATCTGAACCAAAGGCCATTTGCTCATCACATAGGTACCTACCTACAGATTTATAAATATATATTTTTTTTCTAAATGTTATAAAATGTGGTGTGCAATAAACGAATTATTATTATTATTATTATTATTATTCTTAAAGTCATAACAAATTACAATACCTTTGAAATTCAACCTCAAGTGACAGTGGCTTGGTCCGCACGATGGCGGAAGCTAACCTTACTTTTCTCAAATTATTTTATTTTGGCTTACAAAAAGTTGGTTTTGTCTTGTATGTGAAACATGAATTACATTTATCCAAAATGAAATTGGTTACGCGTTCTCAATAGACAATTTCAAGTGATTTTGAAGTGACCGTGGATTGGTCCGCGCGATAACGAAAACTAACCTAACTTTTTTCAAATTATTTTATTGTGGTTTACAAAAAGTACGTTTCACCTGTCACATGAAACGTGAATTATACTTTTTTCAAAATGAAATGGATAATGCGTTTACAATAGACATTTTTTCTTGATTTTGTATAAAAAGGTTCATTTAAATAGATCGGATCGCTGACTTGTGCGCTTGCTCAATATTCATCTCAATTGTTCATTCAGTTTGCATAAATGTCATCATTTTCATTACTTTTTCAATTGATAATTGTTACTTGATAATTGTTAATTGGAGCTGCATAAATCCACTTTACTTGCCACTTGTCCATTTTTATCAATTAATGGACATGTACCCGCAATTACGAGGTTAGAACTTTGAAGAAACAGGTTATAATAGCCACGATGTGTTCGCCTCTTTCAAGGGACCTATTGTCATTTTGAGGTTATAACTTTGAAGTGGTGAGTCATGGGTCTGCGACGTGAGTGCTACTTTCCAGTGGTAGAAAAATTAATAATTCAGTTCCACTGGCCACTTCATGATGACAAGAGCTTTAGAGTGGTATGTTTTCAGTTTCTGACACTTTGAACTCATATTCTCCAAAAGCTCTATATTCACAGGAATATGCTGGGTCACCATTATTAAAGAAATGAACGAAACATTCAATAAAAATTCATTTGTCGTCAGCACTGCACCAAACAAAGTAATTTATCACGTAAGTAACCAATATTAATGAAAAATGTTTGAGGGATTCAGGAACATAATTTCAGAGGCAAGATATTTCCAAAATAATCATGTTTTCCATAAATAAAGAGTATTCATATGGCGCGTGTTCACAAGGAGGCTACAACACTCATATTCAACAATAATCTTTAAATAGTTTTAATTTTATTCCGTTTTGAATTATTCAAATTCAATATACTTACTGTGTTAGAAATAAATCAGGCAGAATGGAAGAATGAGAAACATTTATTATTAAAATATGTTGCCGGACAGAGATCGAGCTACATATCATTTACACGAGCGCAGTCTAGTGTCGGCCACTACTTATCCACGTTTTCGCCAGGTGGCCACAACGTGGCTGGAATGTGACTATCTGAGATCCGGGAACGTAGATCGAAACGTTGCGGCCAAAAAAGGGTTCCCCATTTTGGTAGCTGCCGCGTGATAGAACTGTGTATATTACGTGGCAGTGGTTGTGGTCAAACACCTCAAAGTTTTCCAGAATCGTTCCGCCCACTGAAAATGCTACTTGGGAAGATATTGCAATAACTAAAATATATCTTGTGGTGGTTTTTAAAGAAAAATCTGTTTTTATTGTTATAACAAATGTGACAAACCAAAATATGTTTCTTGGTGGTCTTCAAGTGACAATATATTATGGTTTTTACAATAAATATATTTTGTACTTTCGTTTGTACCCCCCTGCAATACCTCAAAATTTCAAGTTATTTTTATAATATAGTATATTCTATTTTTTGCTCAAGTAGCTATTGAACAGAAAGAACATAGTATGGTGCATTATTCATTGCTGAAACAAAATGCTATAGATTATTGAGCTTTGTCTCTCTTATCAGTTGTAACGAAGCATTTTTTTCAGAGCTCCGTTACCAAGAAGGACAAAAGTAGGTTCAAAGTAACTTTGGTACGTCTCTGACTATTTGGGATTATTTTTTCCTATAAGTTCAATCACGGTCTGGTCAACAAAATAATTTATTGTTTGAAAAATAGTTGTGAGTATTCAACGCTACTAGAAAATGCTTAAAAACAAGTGAAAGAAATAGCTGACTCCTTTTTGCACCGTACAAAAACGATGAAATGCTTTTCGGGCTGTTGTTTAAAAGGTAAAATAAGTTAAATTCGCGATAGTAAGTAACATGGCATTTATTTCAACAAGAGGCACAAAGTCAATCAGACTTTTGCTAGAGGACTTTTGCTAGGTCAATCGGACAAGAAGAGCGTCCTTTCTTGTAAGGTTCTTATCAGAGTTTTTGCACAACTAAAATACAAAATGCGAAATCGAATCTGGGCTTGTTCGTGCTTTCGTAGGGCTTGTACCTGCTGTGTGCCCATAGGGATGTATTCGGCTTTGTACCTGAGGAGCTTCTCCCTCTACTTCCAGTCCCAGGAAAAGAAAACGAAACTTGTACTGTGTACGATATACGATCAACTCTATTTCTGTGTGGTGTAAATAAAGATGTCTCTTATTTATGGATTCAGTGGTAAAATTGAAATTCTTTGTCAAGTGCCGGTGTTTACATGGTGTAGACGTGTATAGCGAGCTCCTAGCAAATCAACTCTTAAATAATCGTTACCACGCTCAAAAAGTGTAGAGTAAAATGAAATTGTGCATCAAATAATACAAGCTTACTACAATTCTGATTTAAGCGTAATCTCTTCCAAAAAAGTGGTGACAACTATAATCATAGCCATATAATGCCACTAACAAGGGAACAAGCAGATGAGCTAAAAACAATAGATAACGTGACGATAAAACCATTGTGGATGGATCAAGTCTACTTAAAAACCATCGCTGATAAGGTTTCGGCGGATATCACAAAAAATTTCAACGATCAGCTGAAAAAATACGATAAACACCTGAGTGAATTGACACAGGATTTTAACGTGCAGAAAAATGAAAATGAAAGGAGATATGAAGAAATTGATATGAAATTGGAACATCTACGAGGTGAAAACGTCAACCTTCTAAAAAAACTTGACGCTTGAACGAACATCCAAAAAATGTGAACTGCGTATATACAACCTAAAAGAAAATGGAAACGAAAATAACAAAGAAATCGTTATGTCTTTTCTAAACTAAAAAATGAATCTGAATATCAGGCCGATCGAAATTGAAACATGCCACGGCATTGAAAAAGTGACAAATGACAAAATCAGGGGTGTATGTTGAATGAATGGCATGCAAAATTCAACAAGAAGCTGCTCAAGGGAATAAACGTCGCGATTAAAGAAGACCTAACAGCCACTAGACTCAAGCTCATGGATGAGGCAATCGAAACTGGACTTTGAAAGTGTATGGACGGATAACGGCAAAATAATCATTGAAAAGAACAACCAAATCAAAACCATATATTCCCTACAAAATGTTAAGTCATTATAATGACCAATACTTGAAAAAAACCTCTCTCTATCTTATTATAATATTTTATACTTATTCATGTTGGACCTGATTGATTTATTGGATCAACAAGGCGGGATCGAAAGCACTTTGATGAATGTCTCAGTAGAGAAATAGATAATGAATTAATCATAGTAACCTTCAATATAAGCAGTATAAAAAACTTTGATCAATTACTACTGTATCTAGAGTCAATTAAAGGAAAAATCAGTGTAATTTTACTATTGGAGGCATGAGGGATAGACTGGGTGAGTGATTACAATATTCCAAACTACAATGTATATTATAATAACTCACATTATAATCAAAATGATGGTGTTCGACTATATGTCAGAACACATTATGACAAAATCAATTTTGTTGAGACTCTTGCTGGAAATAAATCAGATTAAAATGGGTATTACAGTTTAATATCGCCCACCTTCTACAAATGCAAATGACTATATGAATGAGCTGAACGAATTCATAAGTAACTTGCAGGATCATCAAATATAAATATTCCTAGGTGATATCGATTTCAATTTAACAAACAAATTTTCAGCGGAAGCAACTAACTACGTAAATACTCTTATGTATCAAATTTTCAAATCCATAAAACCGAAAACAAATACAAGATTTTTTTATAAAATTACATAGAACCGATTTTAATAAACTAAAACAAAATATACACAATGAAAAATGGGAAGAAATCCCCAACTCCCGCGATACCCAGTTCGCCTATGACTTATTTATTAACAAAATCAACAGATATATACACGAATGTACGCAAACGATCGAAAGAAAAAAAATCTACAGAGAAATTAAGCCCTGGATCACTGATGGACTAATAAAGTCGATTGAATATCGAAATAACTTGAAGAGGATAATGAATATACATCCCTCAGCTGAGACAAAAGCACGATACACACAATACAGAAATATGTTAAATAGCCTACTGGAACGAACGAAAAATGAATACCATAAATCACAAATTCAAGAAGCTGGTAATCATTATAGAAAAATTTGGGAAACAATAAACTGCGCTTCGAAATCGAAAAAAAGGGAACTGGTTGATATAAACATAAAAAGTAGAGACCAAATCGAATTAACGGACAATATAGAAAAAGCTGATACTTTCAATGATTATTTTGTGAACGTGGGAGATGAAATGGCATCACAAATAAAAAAAGTTAATGATAGACCGACCTTGAATAAAATATTGCCAAAACTGAATGTGTTATCTCATATTTTTGAAACCTGTCACTAACAACGAATTGATCACAGAAATGGGAACTTTAAAAAACAACACTGCAACAGGACAAGATGGTATTTCTGTCAAATTAATCAAGATAATTCATTTTGATATAATTCATCCCTTGACTCAACAATATCAACATAACATTTACAAACGGTGTAATCCCAAGTAAATGGAAATAATCCATAATTACTCCCATCCATAAAACAGGAGATTACAAAAATACTCATAAATATAGAACTATATCTCTCATCAGTAAATTCGCAAATTTTTTTGAAAAATATTCCAAAAATAGAATGTTGAATTTTTTTGAAACCAATTAAGTGCTGACAGATGGGCAGTTTGGTTTAAAAAAGAATACTAGCGCAGAAAATGCGGTTATAGTTTTCATTAAGGAGATTGTGGTGGATTTGGTCAAGTCAAGAAAAAGCATGGCTGTGTTTCTCGATTTGGCCAAAGATTTTGATACTGTTCCTCATAATATGTTATTAAATAAGCTAATAGGGTTGGTATAAGAGGTCCTGTATCAAAACTGTTACGAGCGTATTCAACAGACAGAATCCAGAGAGTCAAAATTGATAACACATTGAGTGATCCACCCAAAATAAACTGCAGAGTACCACAAGGAACAGTACTTGGTCGTGTACTGTTCCTGGTTTATATAATTGGAATTGCATGTTTGAAATAATTTCGAGAACCACTTAGTACCCTACGCAGATGATACGGCAATCGTTTTCAGTGAGGAATCTTGGGACGGGCTGTAAAGAAAAGAAGAAGAGTCTGACTCCCATATATCTATGGGTAAATCACAGTTTCCTCAGTCTCAACTTCCAAAATAGTAAATTTATAACATTCAGCTTGAATAGAGTAGATCAACCTAGGACGAATAATCTTAGTACTGAACTTTCATGTAAACCCCTGAATTGTTGTTGCCCCGTAATCGCGAAAAAGGGCAAAATTAAATATTTAGGTATAATAGTTGACTAATTTCTGAAGTGGTACGAACATGCAACACATTGCAAAAAAACTCAGACAACTGACATACATTTTATTTACTGAACTGAGACATTCTGAACAGAAAAAATATTCTTTTAATCTACAATTCATCAGTAGAATCTCTCTTGAGATATTGTATTACAATCTGGAGAGGACTTAGCAATAACGGTAGAATTACAAGTTACACAAAATAGTCTCATCAAAATATGTATGAAAAAACCAGACCCTTTTCTTCAACTCTACTATATCAAGAAGCAGATTTATTCAATATAAAAAAATTTATTTATTTACCAATCCCTACTATATATGCACTCAAAAACGAACCAAAAATCAATATTAACAAACAGCACCTAACAACCAACAACCCTTTTCAAAAGCATGCAAAAATTATTTTTAATACGTCCCGAAATTTTATAACTTAATGGCAATTGAAAAAAAAAAAAAAGTAAGCTTATTTTCAAGTAACTGTATAACCTTTTTGACCAAACAATTGATTAATTAGCTCCTAAACAAAACCTACCTATTTTTGAAATGTGTTGTCTCTTGATTGGTACCGGAGATCATGATACAAGCACAGCAGCGCTTAGATGGTTTCCTATCAATCCAGGGATACAGTTTCATAATTATGCTTCTTTTTCATTTCTAATTATTATTATTTAAATGTTATATTTATTTCTTAAGAGGCAATGTACTTTTATGTGAAACTATTACTTATATTACTTTTATATCATTATTATGCAAATGCAAATGCAAATGTGTAATATTGTAACGCCCTGGAGACCGCCCGGTTGTTTACAAGTTCCGCAACTTACCGTTAACGAACATTGACCCAATTATGCAGAAGTATGACGGGTGACGTCAAAGGACTTCCAGAAATAGCGAGACAAAATGATTATATTTAATGTAAAAAATATTAATATATTTACAAGACAGGTGTACATGGTGACGGTACCGACTATCTTGCAATATAATTCATGTGTATTATGTATATAGTTTTTCTTGTTGATTGATTGATTCTCCTGGGGAAATTTTTATCACGCCCTATTCATTGTTAAGTTGTATAGTTACCACAGCGTTGTTTTCAAGTGACAAAAGCCGTTAACACCCTGTGTTATATGTTCCGAGTTGTGGTTGAGGGTAACAGAGTGGCAATTTTTCCCGAACTAGAGCAATTGTCGGGATAGGAAAATAGCTTACAATTTTCCTCAAGACACTTGCAGAGAAACTTTTTCATTTGAAGGCATTACCGGCATAATAAACGAATATTAGGACCCTCCGTCATTCCTGTTTATGTTGGTGGGTTTGTAAAATAATTAATTATCTAAATTGAAACAATTCTTATTTTTATAAATAATAAACTTTGATGTCTAGACAAAGGGTCGGTGCGAGTTATCAAATTAGGTATATTTGAAAATATTAATATTGGAAAGTTACAAAACAGTAAATTCGAAAAGGGTTGATTCAATGCCCACAGAGTGAACCAAAAAAATAAAGCAAATTCATGAACTTTGTGATAACATTGGAATAGTTTTCCGTAGTTGGAGTTTGTTTTCATTTTTGCAGAAATGTTCTTTATAAGAATCCATTTTATTTCTTGTTTCAATAATTGCTGTTTCATAAATATGCCATTCAATCCATGGTTCATTTGGATAAATAAACTAAGGTTGCCAGACCGATCATTACATATTAGAATAACAATTAATCACATGAAAGAATACTTGAATAAAACTATAAATTTGTGTTTCACATTCTTAAATTTCTGTAGAAAGTACCTTTTCCGTTTCAGGCATCCAAAGTATAAAGTCAGACAATTTACGACACAAAGATTCCAGGTAGTATGCAAACAGCTCTTTATTCGAATAATAGTGACCTGTGTCCAGTAACAAGTGTTGTAATTGAATCCTATAGTCATTTGAAATTTGAAGATTTCAATATGTGTCAGAATACCAGACCCTTGGACATCCGTATCTCCATCTGTTGCTATAGACCAATGATAGAGATTTTTTCGTGTCAAAAATTCTACCACGAAACCAACTGTACCATCATACGGAAGACGGTGTCTGTAGTTATATCCTGTTATGTT